>KN882033.1:3331-189824 GCA_000934395.1 Fistulina hepatica ATCC 64428 | reverse complement strand
ACTCTGCTCTGCGCATCCAGAGGATCGATTCTGAAGAGCATTCGACCAGTCACACTTCAAAGAAACAAGGAGTTGCCTGTGGACTGTTCTTGTGAAGCGAACGAAGTCCACTTGCGCATGACAATCACGCCCACAGTATGGACTCGTCCTCGAGCTGCTCCGAAGGATCTTTGTTGCCTACTTAGAAAGAATGGTCAGAAAATTTATAGAATGGAATCACAATTGGGAAACCCTGACTTAGCAACTCATAACATGTCGTATCGGCGCTGAGAAGTATATCTCTAAGCACGATACTCTGGTCGGCGTCCACTGCTCCGTATACTGGTTCGTCGTCCTCTTGAGATCGTGCCAGAAGGCATTTAGATACACAACTAGCAACGACGGTTTTGGTAACTGCGCGCCCGGTAGGACATTGTTCCTCTGTATCCGAATCATCAAAGGTGAGAGGATCGAGTGGATTGTGCTCCGGAAAGACGTATGACAGCTTCTTGCGTTTTACTGTCGACAGCAAGTGTCCGCGCGGTGTACCTTCGCCTTTCTCGGAGTCGCCAGAATCGTCACGTAATTGGCTCGTGATCTGAGAAAGACAACGAGGTATGTAAGTGCTTGCGAAGTTACTTCAGGAAAATGGCATGCCGGGCGACGAAACAGGAAGACGACCGAGGCAAAAACAGATGAAAATATGTACTTTGAACACTTCCTCATCGTCATCATGCAGGTGTGTGAATGCGGGGACAGGCAGAGCTTCAGAAATGCGCAGGCGTTTCCTTAGACGCGGAGACGACATAGAAGCCGTCAGCTGGCCTAATGTCCCTTTCAATTGACCGACGCGTGCAGATGGTTTCGCAATGCCTCCGGAGGCAGGAAAAAATCGCGGTTCAGGATGACTGGGTATCGGAACTGCAGAGGGAGGCGCCACTCGAGGTGATTGCTGTGGAGAGCGGGAAGGGACAGACGGATAACCCGGTAAGACTGCGTCTCGGATGTGATCGATACGCAATGCGAGGGAGGCAGCGCGTCCGAGTGTAGATTCTTGACCAGGCAATGCAAGATCAGCGGGCACGACCAGGTCCATCGCGCGCAAGCCATCCGGAGTTACTTGCGTCTGAAAATCAACGACCGTTTGATACGTTTGATTCCAAAGATATATTGCTTTTCCCGAAAGATGGGACACCTCCTGAGGTCCAGAGCCCTGGATATGTCTGCTTGTCAGGTCGAGACTATGCAATGCAGCCACCAGCTTCCGATTCATGTGCGCCTCTGCATCGAGCGTGGCACGGACTCGTGGTGGTAAAGGTGAATTGGACGGTGGTTTTATCGTCTGGGTAGATCGGAATGCTTGTGATGTGGGACTGGCGAGGAGAGGCTTGCAAATTTTCTTCAGATATGACGGGTGATGTGCAGCTGTGACTGGGAGTGAAAGCAAAGTCTGAGCAGAGACGCTTGTCGAGGTAGCCGTGAGAGACAGATTGATCTTGGGCGTGTCCTTTGGGGGGGAAAGTGAGGAATGTGGACTGACGTATGCCAAGTCGAGTATTTCTGCCAATGTGGATTCGTGTTTCCGCCAAGAGCCTCGCGGATCCTTCGTGAGTTCGTCGTGACGAGTGCTTGCCAGTGCGACCAGGCGAGTCAGTGTCAAAGAAAAGTATTTTGAAGGAACTGAGTCACTTTCGTTGCCCACTCGCGCCTACTGAACGTGAATGAGATGCAAGAAGACGTGCGAATGGCTGGCAGACTGACTCTCAAAGCCTCGACCTCTCGTTGACGGTGCAACACAGTGGACGCGACGCGTGACCAGTGCTTTCGGCATGCCGATGCATTCTTCAGAATGGAATGATAGGCCAATTGTTGCTGGAGAACGAGATTCTTTGTAGGATTGTTGTGTCAGAACATAACGAAAATTCGACTTGGGGCAATGACATACAGGTGCAGAAGTTGGAAAAGAGTGAGTTCCGTTAATCACCGCCATAATGGCATGCGTCGACAGCGCGAGTAGGAGACGTTCAAACCTAAGTTAAACTTAGCTGAAGCAAGTCTAGACTAGGATCGTTGCACTCACTTGACGCCAGCGCACTCCTCGAACAAAGACTTGCGGACGACTACGTCTTTCCACCACCACGCAATCGCCTGGTTTGATGTCGCTTCTTTCATACCTTGCAGCGCATAGTGACGCACGCCATCGAGGTATTTAGTCAGCGAGGTGCGAAAGCTGATCGAGTCGGATGGCTGCACACAAGGGTATTTAGGGAGCACCTGAGATATGTTAGCCATGTAATTACCACGTATGCAGAAAAATGCACCGATTTCACGCGCTCTTTTACGCGTTCGACGCGTCGTACAAGAAAGTGAGTGATGTCCTCCATGGTCCTGGTGCGCTCGCGGAGACCGCGTCGCTGCGGGTTAAAGACATCAAGGTTGTATTCAGCATTTGCAGCGTTTGGAAACTGAAGAATGTGAAGGTGGATAAGTAGAATAAGCACATTTGGCAGCGCGGGTACATCTGCAGCAGACATGTCAACAGACTAAAGCGATGTCGAGGCGAGCATCTTCATGCAATGGGATTCACGTGCCATCTACGATGATCCGATGTTGAATAAGCGCGTTGTGATTGGTTCGGAAAAAGTCGGCTGGCCACGGATCACACGCCGGGTATATATACATGGCCTACCCCGCCTTTTCGATCGCTGGCAGACTTGCATTGTTTTTCATTGTTTTGTTTTTTTCATTGTTCTTTCGTGACCATGCCTTATTCTGCTGGCGACGCTAGCAAGGGCGCCTCTCTTTTCAAGACCCGCTGTGCCCAGTGCCACACTGTCGGCGCCGGCGAGGCCCACAAAGTCGGCCCCAACCTCCATGGGTGCGTTCAGACACTCCGTATTTTCGCCAGTACTCACTTGCCCCGCCTACCAGCCTCTTCGGCCGCAAGACCGGCCAGGCAGAGGGCTTCTCATACACCGCCGCCAATGTCAACAAGGGCATTACTTGGGACGAGAACACTCTCTTCGAGTACCTCGAGAACCCCAAAAAGTACATTCCCGGCACAAAGATGGCCTTCGCCGGTCTCAAGAAGGACAAGGACCGCAACGACCTTGTTACCTGGCTCAAGGAGTCGGTGCGTAATGCTCCTCCATCCTTAGTGGAAGCGATCTGACTTTCCTTCGAATAGACGGCATAGTCGGCGCTGTGCCATTCACATCTCTTTTCCAGTCAAAATTAGTTTCCGCGTACATACTACCTAATCTTATAGAGGATAGAAGACTTATCCTGTTTCTCCCCCCTCCCCCACCCGCTCTCCTCCAATGTATCATTATTTTCTCTGCATTACTGTGTGGACCGGCTAGTGTTCCGGGAAATAGCTCGGTCAATTTCGCACCTGCGAATTCGCACTGCTATTTCGCAGCTAATTCGCGGCTAATTCGCAGGTGGTATCTGAGGGACGTTTCACAAGGTGCGAAATAGCTTGAGGAGTGCGAAATTGGCAGTATGGCTTTGATAGGTGATTGATATCGATGATCGATTGATCAACGGTATCATAGCAATATCTCGTACTTACCATTATCTCACACTTCGTCCTTGGTGACCTGCGGGTGCATGCAAAATGTAACATTCCGAAGTTACATTCCGTCCAACATTCTGAGGTGATCGGAATGCTGCACGGAAGACGACATTCCGGGGTCCGTGGAATGTCTGTGCGGAATGTTTGATTTAGATCGATCAGGATTGATGGATGGAATGATTGTATCTGCACACCAGGGAGTGTTGGACGGAAATGGGAATTCCATACATGTTTCTGCTGCTTGTGGAAGGTTGATCGGAATACCACATTCCAACCAACAATTCCGCAAGCGGCGGAAACAGTGATTCTGATCGCCGTGAAAGGCCACATTCCGAATGACATTCTATCACAGTCACAATAAGTCATTCCGACAAACATTCCACACTCAAAGATATTGTGGCACTATTTGCAAGCCATCCAGCCAGACTGTAGCTAGCCTCTGCACTGCTGAGGCATCAGCATGTCCCCTACATGACACTGACATGGCTTGGCATTGCAGAGACTAGCTACAGTCTGGCTGGATGGCTTGCAAATAGTGCCACAATATCTTTGAGTGTGGAATGTTTGTCGGAATGACTTATTGTGACTGTGATAGAATGTCATTCGGAATGTGGCCTTTCACGGCGATCAGAATCACTGTTTCCGCCGCTTGCGGAATTGTTGGTTGGAATGTGGTATTCCGATTAACCTTCCACAAGCAGCAGAAACATGTATGGAATTCCCATTTCCGTCCAACACTCCCTGGTGTGCAGATACAATCATTCCATCCATCAATCCTGATCGATCTAAATCAAACATTCCGCACAGACATTCCACGGACCCTGGAATGTCGTCTTCCATGCAGCATTTCGATCACCTCAGAATGTTGGACAGAATGTAACTTCGGAATGTTACATTTCGCGTGCACCCGCAGGTCACCAAGGACGAAGTGTCAAGTCCACCTGAGTGCAGCACCCGGCACCTGACACTCAGTACTCAACTTTCATCGACAAAGCCTGCAGATCATGGTCCTTGTCTCCTCCATATTGCCATCGGATTCACCCAATTTCTAGCACAAACATGATGCTTTGAGTTGGCTAGACCCGGATGAGTTGCCCGTAGTACCTCAGACTCGCAAGTCAGTATTGCACCAGATGCTGACGAGTGCGACAAGTAGAACCACGCGATTTCGTATTAATTTGTTGACAATATATATTTTTATTGACTCTCGACGCTCGATTACTACCACATAGTACAGGCAAGTTGATTTTCGCAGCGAATTTGCAGGTTTTTCACATCTATTTCACTGCAAATTCGCAGCGAAATCCGACCGCGAATTTGACCTTCTCGAGTTCGCATGCGAATTCGCAATGCGAAATGGCTCCCGGAGCTGTTTCCCGGAACACTAGGACCGGCAATGCCTGCCAGGGCACCAACATAGTCTCGTGCCTATCCGTATATAGCAACTTTCCATGATCCATGTTTTGCGGCGGCGAAATGAAATGCCGAAAGTCTGACAATGTTTGCGTGCCAGCGGCGTCACGTTCGATCGTGTGATCGCAGATCAATATCACATTTCCAGCTCGGCCGGTGGGCAAGACATGTTCAGCTGAGGGGGCCATCATCAGGACCCATGAAAATAGGCCCAAGTCCTTCATCCCCAGTGAAAAGCCTGTGAATGCCAACAGATGTTAGTTGTTGCCTTTGGATACTAAGCTAGTCTAAGCAAGCTTGTAGAGAATCCATCCATAAAACGTAGCATGCAACTGTGGTGAGATCAAAAATAATTATTTTTAGCACAGTGTAAGGGTCGGGATCCATAACCTATGGCCTTTGTACCAATACACTCATGCATTGCCCACCTTGCTCCTCATCTCCTCCATCCTCATGTTACTGACTACTGTACCATTTCGATCATAACTGCCTGTCACTGGTCACAGTAGGCTGGGAAGGGAAATTATCCACCATTTGTCACAGGTCACAGCAGTCAGGGAATGAGTGACAAACCAATATAATAAATAGAATTTTCAAGAAATAATTCTTTTTCTGATTATGCAGGTTACTATTCAAGGTTTGAACACTTATTGTGCATTATTGTCATCACAGATAGCAATACCACTGCACCATTCTGCCAACATCACTTACAAGGTGGCAGTTATCCAAATGTGTCACAGCTCACAGCCATCAGGGAAGCAGGGAAGCTCCAAGATTTTGTGTCATGCTTAAAACAATAGCAATTACGGTCAAAATGGTACAGTACTACTTATGGAGATCTCATATTCATTGTACTTGTTATGAGCCATTTCCGATCACCCATCTCCCGCTTCACCCATCTCTCGACCTCCCGTATCTGTACCCTTACGCCTAGTCCCCACCATGACAATAATTACTTACCAGTATATTACTCCCTCCTATGTCATTAATTCATACCCCCTGCCTACGCTCCACAAGAACTACGGACACATCTCCCCTTCACCCCTACCTGACACCCGCTTACCTCGTCTCTAAGGGCACACTACACTCCATAGTAAGATATTGCGTGTGCACTGCACTACACGCACCTCCCGATTCGTTCCCACATCTCCTGATTCACTCGAGTGCCCAAGTATATAAGACATAACTTTACCATGAAGTAACTTAGTCTTGATATCAACTAAGGCAGCCCCCTTACTATCATCCAGTTCATAGGATCTAGTTAGGCAGTCAGGACTTAGCCTCAGAGCCCAGTCAGCTCAACGCTCTCTTGCTACTGCACCCAGCATTACTCGCCACCCTCCGAGCCCCAAACCTCACCAGGGTTCCCGCCACACAGTCTCCGCTATCCGGACGCTCATCCCAGACTCCTGCTCCCTCACTCCCACATTCTGCAAAATACTATGAGTAACTACCCACATGAATTACTAGTTGGTGTTGCCGAATAGCCTTGCCAAGCCTGTAGATGTTAACCTCGGTATCACGCCCAAGGAACACTATCGGTACAGAACTCCGTTTTCCCGTTTCCGTACCCGACTCGTCACCCAACGTTCTTCCCGGCGTCCGGTCCTTAACAGTACTACATATTTGTATCTGTTTCAGTTGCTTCCGATAAGGCTTACCCTTGTATTCACAACTCATGTACCTCATTGAATCTACTCTCATCCTAATTATTTTGTCCTCTATTCCTGCATGCTTAAGATTGTTGTTTGCAAACAGCCTTCCCATTACAGTTAGATTCAACTAATTGACTGATTTTTGTTAGCTCTTGGTTTTCTGAACTCATACTCCTATTGCCTCTATTTTTGAATATGCCAGAATGTCCACTAAAGAAATTGGAGTTAAAGAAAGGAATCTCCCTCCATCTAATCTGACTTGAAGCAACTTTGAGACTATGCTAAAAATGATGAATTCAATGTAGCAATCCATTTTTCAGGCCTCTAGTCAATACATGGTTATTAGCAAAGCCTTTGAAGGTGCCATTGACAACCTCAACCTCATGTCCTTCCAATTGTGTTCTAGTATTTCCTCAAGTGCCAGTGCCGCTCAGCCCCTAACTTCTTGAGCATCCACTCAGTTTAAGAAACTGGCCATGTTCAAAAGGAAATCCTCAGAAGTTAAGAAGTTTGTTGTTGACATTACTGACACTATTAAACTACAGTGAAACATCCTTACAACTGATCTTGATAAGGTGATGTTCTTCACCAGCTACCTTAACACCAGTACCCCAAAGCAATGGTACTATTCTCTTATTGTCACTGAGAATACTACATTGGATGACTTTAAGCTCTTCCTCAACCTCTTTGAGCACCACTTTGGTAACTCTAACATCACTTTCACTGCTCAGCAAAAGATTGATGAACTTCATCAAATTGGATCATGCATGAGCTACACCTCTTGCTTCCTTGACCTTCTTGTCAATCTTGATTACACAGAATCAACTAAGATTCAAATTTTCCACTGCAATCTCAAGCTTGAGCTTAAGGAACATCTCTCCATCAGGAAGTCCCTGTTAAGGGGTGGTTTTAGGGGGGTGCACCCGACCAAATACGGGAGGTTGATCAGTGCATCCTGGATGGAACCCTGTACCAGTAGGACAGTCACGGGCTTAGTGAGGCTATTCGAAAACACCCACTAGCTTCCTCATGGTTAAGTTATCTGTGGTTTTCATAGTAACCAAGGTGGCACAGAGGAGATCTCAGGATGACATCTGGGAACATGGGAGAGAGTGTGGAAACTCAGGAGAAAGTCCGGGAGACTGAAAAGCTGAGATGTGGACCTCGGAGTTAGATCGAGTAGTAAGGGAGGGGGAGTGACTTCACCTCAACATAAGGCATGGTGCCCTGCACTGAGATAAAGGTAAAGCAATGGAAAGTGACTGACAAGCATGCCAGAGACTGGGACAGGCCACCGGGAGGAAGTCCGGAGTCAGGAGAAGGTGTTTGGGTCATACAACCGGTTCTGGAGCTTGACATACAGCGAGAAGGGGGGACCCGAGATACAAGGGAAGAAAACCTGGGAGGATGTCTGGGAACCCAATGAGAGGATGGGGAACTCGGGAGGATGTCTGAGAACCCAGATCTAGGAGGTGGTACCCCTGGTAGAGACTGGACAACAAGAGGGGACATAACTTGACAAAAGGATACAGAGGTTGACAGTCAGGATAAGTGGAAAGGCTTAATGTCGGACACCACAGTGTCAAGGGAGTTAAACAAGGGAGTCTATTCACCAGGAGTACAGGGGGTAAGTCGGACAATACATCAAGTATAGTCAAGGACAAAGGGTAGGTCAATAATGACATATAACATCAAGTAACATTAATATCAAACTTAAGAGGTATCTAATTACTAGAGCTGTATATATATAGTTGGGAGGTTGGGTAGTCTGGGAGGCCTGGGAGGAACTGGGAGTCAGGTGGAGTGTACTATGGACTACGTACTATGGGCCTGTATACAGAGGCTTAATAGTAATGACAGACATACAATAATGCAGTAATGTGGAGTGTAGTCATAGGCGAGGGTGTTATGAGCCGTTCCCATTATCACCCTTCTCCTGATCTCCCGATCTCCTGCTCCCGCTTCTATTACTTCCCGGTACATCCACCCTCCGTCATTCACCTCACCGCTCCTCGCCCATACCTACCAATCCACAATACTGCGAGAACGTACACCTGTTACTACTGTTAAGGGCTGGACCGATCAGGGGTCGGGTGTGGGAGAACCGGGAGGAATGTCTGGCTCCTGAGATGGGAGGTTGTGAGCCCTGAAGGTATCAAGGCAGAGGGAACATCTACAGGCTAGGCGAGGCTATTCGGCAATGCCAACTAGTCTTCACTCGGTTGAGTTACCCGTAGTATTTCGGAGGGACTGTGATGAGGAGACAAGAGCCCGGGATGGATGTCTGGGTATCGACAACTGGGTGGTCGGGTGTTTGGGTAGGTGACCACAGCTGGGAGAGATGATTGGTGTGTCAAATGGCATGGCTTGATACCGAGACCCAATGATGGAGAGGTATCGGGAGGTGGTGGCTGGGAGCGCACCAGAGGGAGTCTGTCGAAAGGATATCAAGAAGGGCTGGGTGTGGGCGGACTACTAGTGCGGTGGTCTGATCCCTTAGTCGACAGTAGGCATAGTATGTGAGGGTTCTAATCCTCGCGGAAGTGTATTTACCAACTGAGTGAGTTCACATCCTAGATTGGGTGCTTGGGAGTATTAGTGAATATAAGGATTGGAGTAGTAACAAGATATCAAGACTGAAGTTCAACAAGTACATTACAGGGGGTATATATACTTCGGGAAAACTGGATATGTTGGGAGGTGTGGGAGGGGAGTGGGAGTCGGGTGGCGTTATACTGTGCTTTGTACTACGGAGCTGTAAGTGGGAGGTTACTGGTAGTAACAGGTGTATGTTCTCGCAGTATTGTGGATTGGTAGGTATGGGTGAGGAGCAGTGAGGCGAATGACGGAGGGTGGATGTACTGGGAAGTAATAGAAACGGGAGCGGGAGATTGGGAGATCGGGAGAAGGGTGATAATGGGAACGGCTCATAACAACTACCAGTAACCTCCCACTTACAGCTCTGTAGTACAAAGTGCAGTATAACTCCACCCGACTCCCGCTCCCCTCCCACACCTCCCAATGTACCCAGTTTTCCCGAAGTATATATACCCCCTGTAATGTACTTGTTGAGTCTCAGTCTTGATATCTCATTACTACTCCAATCCTTATATTCATTAATACTCCCCAGCACCCAATCTAGGATGTGAACTCACTCAGTTGGTAAATACACTTCCGCGAGGATTAGAACCCTCGCATACTATGCCTATTGTCGACTAAGGGATCGGACCACTGCACTAGTAGTCTGCCCACACCCAGCCCTTCTTGATATCCTTTCGACAGACTCCCTCCGGTGTGCTCCCGGCTGCCGCCTCCCGATACCTCTCCGTCATTAGGTCTCTGTATCAAGCCATGCCATTCAACACACCAGTCATCTCTCCCAGCCATGGTCATTTACCCGAACACCTGACCACCCAGTCGTTGATACCCGGACGTCCATCCCGGGCTCTCGTCTCCTCATCACAGTCCCTCCGAAATACTACGGGTAACTCAACCGAGTGAAGACTAGTTGGCATTGCCGAATAGCCTCACCTAGCCCATAGACATTCCCTCTGCCTTGATACCTTCAGGGCTCACAACCTCCTGTCTCGGGAGCCGGATGTTCCTCCCGGTTCTCCCGTACCCAACCCCCGATCGGTCCAGCACTTAACAGAGGGACGGGATGTGGAGCATGGGCAAAGGGTGCAGAGGAGGTTAGAGGGCAAGGGTGCAGGTCTACATACCAGGTGAAATTGGGAGAGTGCGGGTTCTGGGAATCCAAGGTTACAGATACTGTTCGATACCGTATACTGGGTTTGGGAGTTCTGGGAAGCTTGCAGGAGCTTGGGAGATCAGAAGACTGGTGTCTGGGAGGTAGATGGCAGTGACTGAAATTGGGTGGGAGGTTACTGAGGTGTCTGGAGGACCGGAAGACCGGGTACCCGGAGGTCAGAGGTCAGGAGACCGGAAATCAGTAAGTGGCTCATAACAGTCCCCCAATTGCCCTAAAAAATTCACCAAGTATATAAATGGATGATTGAAGCCAATAATGACATGCATTGGCATAAACTTGAATGTTGTCAAGAGGCTATATGAACAAGTTCAAGACCAACACCCTCTTCATCTTTTTCTCCTCACCACAAACATGCTATTAACTACCTGCAGCATCCAATAAATCCAATTAACCTCAGCAATGATTTCTTGAGACTATCTCCTGGTGTTCTCATGAAGGTTAACACCACCTAAGTGTTTTCCCATGGCCCAGTGACTCAGGCTGAATGTGACTGTTGCATGCTCTTAACTTATGTGTCTATTGTGGCAGTGCTGAACATCAATCCACTAATTGTCCCAACATGTCTAATACTATCAAACAGTGTTTTCAGCTTTGACATACCTTCTGTGAACAGGGATGGCAGAGCTGATGTGAACAAGCTGTAGGCGAAATCAGATAAGCCTCAGCAATATAAAAGTATTGAGCTGTTTATCTATCTGTAGGTGAAATCAGATAACCATAGGATAGTCAGGACATACAATAAATAGGTAAATGGATGTGCTTACGCCTCAGCAATATAAAAGTATTGAGCTGAGGCGCATAGGAAGCGATTGGAAGATTGTAAGGAATAATATTACATAAGACTGCCTAATTCAGATTGTCTACCATATCAGGATAATTACCACATCTTGTTAAGGACTGGACACCGGGAGGAATGTCGGGTGACGGGTTGGGTATGAAAATGGGAGAATGGAGTTCTGTACCGATAGCGTTCCTTAGGCACGATACCGAGGTTAATGTCTATGGGCTCGGCGAGGCTATTCGGCAATGCCAACTAGTAATTCACATGGTATATTATCCATAGTTTTTTGCAGGGTGCGGGAGTGAGGGAGCGGGAGTCTGGGATGGGTGTCCAGATAATGGAGACTGGGTGGCGGGAACCCTGGCAAGGTTCGGGGCTCGGAGGGTGGCGATTATGGCTGGGTACAGTAGCAAGAGAGCGTTGAGCTGACTGGGCTCTAAGGCTAAGTCCTGACTGCCTAACTAGATCCTGTGAGCTGGATGATAGCGAGGGGCTGCCTTAGTTGATATCAAGACTAAGTTACTACATTGTATAGTTGCGTCTTTATATACTCGGGCGCTCAGGTGAATCAGGAGATGTGGGAACAAATCGGGAGGTGCGTGTAGTGTAGTGCACACGCAATATCTTACTATGGAGTGTAGTGTGCCCTTAGAGACGAGGTAAGCGGGTGTCGGGTGGGAGTGAAGGAAAGACGTGTCCGTAGTTCTTGTGGAGCGTAGGCAGGGGGTATGAATTAATGACGTAGGAGGGAGTAGTAGACTGGTAAGTAATTATTATCGAAGTGGGGACTAGGCATAAGGGTGTGGATACGGGAGATCGGGAGGCAGGTGAAACAGGAGGTGGGTGAACAGGAACAGCTCATAACACACCTCCACAGTGCCTGCCCCTCATGTAGGTGCCACCAGAGATATGTAAATTCAATATCTCAGGTCTCACAAGCTCTGGAGAGTGATGAGACCTGCCAAGCGTTACCACAAACTCCAGAGCACTTATTCATTCACATGACAAATAGATTGTATGTTCTCTTTTCCTCTATTTGTTCTTCTTCTCCATTTTATCAATTTACTTCTAGCTCATATCTCTATTCCTCTGATTATTTTTTTATCTCAGTTTCTCTTACTTTCCTTATTGTTCTTCTCTTTATACTTACACTATGATTGATTGTGGTGCCACCAAATCTTGTATTTCTAGTTCCTTTGTCACTCAGCATTCCCTCATCCAACATTCAGAGGATGTCCCTGTCCCAATTGTAGCTGTTGATGACTGTTCAATAGCATCTGAACTGATCACCCAAGACATTGTTACTTGTCTCTCTGTTTCTTCCCATCACAAAATTCTCCCCTTTACCATTGTATCTGTAGCTTATCCTGTTATTCTTGGTCTTGATTGGCTTCAATGCCATAACCTTCATATTAATTGGCAAACTGCCAATCTTTCCCTTAATTGTTGTATTTTACTTGATATACATCTCATTTCTGTTTCTGCAAAAGGCCCTGGTTCTTACACTTCACTCCTCCTCATCAATGTTAAATTCATTTTTGACATCAGGTTTTAACTTCTGATTATCCAAATCACCATCTCTTACTGCATTTACAATCAATTATACTCCCACCTATTTATCCCAGCCATCATTGGTCCCACATACTTCATTCTTATCCTCTCTTATTTGCCTAAACAGCGTTGGTTGTACAGCATCTTCCTCTTTATCTATCTTTTTCTCTTACAACTCTAAACCAGACATCAAGCTCATTAATTCTCATCACTTCCTCCATGCTTCACACATAGACCTATCCTCTTCTTGCTTACTCCACTTTCATGACACTACCTCACCTGTTTTTATTAATTCCTTCAGCATTGATCAATATCCTCCATCTGACCTACATTTTCCTCCACCTCCTGAGATTCCTCCTAACTAGTGTTGCCGCAGTTCAGTTCCAAATCTAGGTTTGGACCTGAACCTAGAGGACCAAACCCGAAGTTTGGTCCGAGGTCCAGCATATTTTCTGAACTGGACCTAAAGTCCAGTTCGAAGTTTGGCCTAGCAGAAAATTTCCGGACTCAGTTTGAACCAGTGAACCTGAGTGCCACCACCACGGCGATCAATGAGCCATGATCAGTACTAAATTCAAAAATACTCATGGCCGCTTTGACTCGTCATCCACATAAATGATCCTACTGTCAAGTGTGCGTCCTCCCTATCCATGGCTATCATTCAGCTCACTACTTGCGACATTAACAATCAAGTGTACTTTCAGGTGCACAGTCGCCCAGCCTGCTCAGTAGGGTGCACCTCAAAACAATGTTGATTGGTGGGTCCTTCTCTGACTATTCACCGTAGACATTGACTGCAATGCAAAGGTGTGTGTTTTTGCAGTGTAAAGCTCATCACCACATTGAGCCATGCCTCACATTATACAACTGTCTGTTCTCGCAAACAAAGATATGACGCATGGGCACATGTAGCACGTGATGCAGGCTCAGACACTCTCAATGGCACAAGGCAAGTTGCAGGGCCTGTTTGACCCATTGTCTGCCTCGTCATCAGCTGTGGTTCCGGAGCCACAGCTGCGTTCAAGTGCATTTCTCATCTTTGCCATATCACCAGCACTCATTACTGACCTGTAAATGGACGCTATCCTCTGTAAGTTGGCATTTGTATTTCACTGCACAGTAATTATTGACTTTAGCCCTGGTTTGGCAAGTGACAGACATATTTGTGCATGGGCTAACCGACGATGAAGGCACAGACATGAGGCACATAGTGCTTTCCACTACAATCACTCATCTGTGCCACTGTGAGTCCACACAATTTCCACGCTGTCTTGTCAACTACCCTCATGTTCAAGTCACTAGAGAAGGATGCAAGCTTACACCTGTGACCATGTCCATACTTGATACCGTGCCTCTAGCAGCCATGTCCTTCCATATCGGGACTTGGTCACAAACTTGCTGGCTATTCACGTCACATTCAATATAGTCCTGAAAAGGTCAGTAACCCAATTTATTTGTGTGCGTAAATTGATTATTTCACAGTACATGTATCCTTATATATATTCTTGTCTACTACAGAAACATGTCCGTTTCTTGGCCCGAACCTGGTTCAGAACCTGAACCGGACCTCAGTTCTAGTTCTGTAAGGTTCGGTCCGGGGTTCAACACTCCACCTAGACCGAACCTTAAGTTCAGTTCGCGGTTCTGAAAATTTTTGAAAGAACTGGACCGAACCAGACCGTGGCAACACTACTCCCAACAAACCTACTGACCTAGATGATAATTTTTGCCATCTTATTCCTGACAAGTACAAGGACTATGCAGACTCCATCTTCAATCCTCAAGAATTTGAAAAGCTTCCCTCTCATTGATTGTACAACATCAATATCGACATTGAAGAAGGGAAGACACCACCCTTTGGCCCTATTTACCACCTTACCCCAGTCGAATGGGAAGCCATTTGTTATGAGCTGTTCCCATTATCACCCTTCTCCCGATCTCCCACTCCTGTTTCTACTACTTCCCAGTACATCCACCCTCCGTCATTCACCTCATTGCTCCTCGCCCATACCTACCACTCCACAATACTGTGAGAACGTACACCTGTTACTACCAGTAACCTCCCACTTACAGCTCCATAGTACAAAGCACAGTATAACTCCACCCGACTCCCGCTCCCCTCCCACACCTCCCAACGTACCCAGTTTTCCCGAAGTATATATATAACCCCCTGTAATGTACTTGTTGAACCTTAGTCTTGATATCTCGTTACTATTGCAATTCCTATATTCATTAATACTCCAAGCACCAAATCTAGGATGTGAACTCACTCAGTTGGCAAGACACTTTTGCAAGGATTAGAACCCTTGCATACTATGTCTATTGTTGACTAAGGGATCAGACCACTGCACTAGTGATTTGCCCGCACCCAGCCCTTCCTGATATCCTTTCAACAAACTTCCTCCGGTGTGCTCCCAGCCACCCACCTCCTGATACCTCTCCGTTATTGGGTCTCGATATCAAGCTATGCCATTTGACACACCAGTCGTCTCTCCCAGCCAGTGTTGTTCACCTGAACACCCGGCCACCTAGTCATTGATACCCGGACGTCCATCCTAGGCTCTCATCTCCTCATCATGATCCCTCTGAAATACTATGGGTAACTCAACCGAGTGAAGACTAGTTGGCATTGCTGAATAGCCTCGCCTAGCCCGTAGACGTTCCCTCTGCCTTGATACCCTCGGAGCTCACCACCTCCCGTCTCAGGAGCTGGTCGTTCCTCCCGATTCTCCTGCACCCGAGCCCCAATCAGTCCTGCCCTTAACACCATTGCAGAATATGCAATTCAAATCTCAAACATGGTTACATCCACTATTCTACCTCTTTTGTAGATGCACCTGTTTGCTTTACATGCAAGAAGACAGGAGAACTTTGACTCTGCATAGATTTTTGTGGTCTCAATTCCATTACACAAAAAAACTGTTACCCATTATCCCTTGTCAGCAATCTTCTCAACCATGTACAGGGTTGTAAAGTATTTTCACTCATTGATCTCAAATCTGCTTACTTACACCTTCACATTCACAAGGACAATGAGTGGAAAACTGTGTTTCATACTCATTTAGGTTTATTTGAACATCTGATTGTCCCATATGGCCTCACAAATGCACCAGCCACTTGACAATCATTCATTGAAGACATGCTACATGATCTTTTAGATATTGTATGCATTGTCTATCTGGACAACATTATTTTTTCCAAAACTCTCAAAAAACATACCCATCATGTTCATCTTGTCCTCAATTGACTATACAATGCCTTTCTTTATACCAATGTCAAGAAGTATGAATTTGACAAGTCCGAAGTCGAATTTTCTTAGCTACATCATTGGTGCTGAAGGTATCAAGATAAACCCAAAGAAGCTAAACATTGTTTGTGATTGGCCTGAGCTGATATCATCCAAGGACATTGCCCGATTCCTCAGTTTGACCAACTTCTACTGATACTTCATTTTCATTTATTCTCATATAACCTTATCACTGATAGCTCTTCTACGAAAAAGCCCAATCTTTGAATTTTCACCAAATGCACATTTAGCCTTCAATAAACTGAAGCAGCAATTTCTCAAGGCTTCCATTTTACACCACCTTGACCCTTAGTGACCATGTACCCTACACACTTACACATCTGACTTTGTATTATCCAGTGTATTGCAAAAGTCTGATGGCTGTGGCCTTCTCCATCTTGTCACATTTCATTCTTGCAAATTCTCCCCAGCTGAGATCAATTACGATGTGCATAATAAGGGATTGCTCAGTATTATTGATTCCTTTTGTGATATACATACCTGGCTCCTCAGCTCTCCATATCAAATCACCATCATTACCAACCATAGAAATCTCAAGCATTTCATGTCCTCATAAATTTTCAATCACTGACAGATGTAATGGGCCATATTTTTTGCTGATTTTGATTTTGTCCTTGACTGGGCACCTGGAACTCAAAATGTTGCCAATGCTGCTTCCTACTGCCTGGACTAAGCACTGACTTTATATATGTAGGTTCTGAAGGAGTGTAGCTGTGAGACTTGAACACAGAAAAATGCTACCCACATCTGGGGAAGGCCACAGTGGTGTGGAAAAGCACAATGACACTTCTCTGGATAAGATGTGATGACAATATTGAGGAACTGTGACTGTATGAGATGCAGAGTGGGTATCTCATCGGATAGAAGCAGTGAACTTCTTTAGTAAGCCTTAGACGTGACACATATTCTGCTCACTCACTTTTACTAAAGGAGCCATTTGTGGAACTGTATGCAAATGAGATGTATAAGCCTGCTGTTATGAGTTATCTCTCTTTCACCATTCCACCTGATTCTCCTGACCTCCTATTCCTGTTCCCCACTCCTTCCCAGTATATCAAACCCTGTCCTTTGTCTTACCGTCCATTGTTCTTATTATGCTCCACAATACTGTGAAAACATACATCTGTGGTTATCAGTAACAATCCACTTACAGCCCCATAGTACTTAGTGCAGTACTGATCCACCTGACTCCCGCTCAACTCTCACATCTTCCAATGTATCCAATTTCACAACATATATATATACTCTTTGTAATGACTTGTAATCTTTAGCTTGATATCTCATTAACTACCCAATATCAAAGTGTTCCTCTTCACCTGAGAAATGACCTAAGCTTTCGAAGTTCTGTTACCCTCTTGGTCCTCCATTGTCGAGCTCTCCACTCTCCTCAATCTATAAGGACTTGTGTTCTTCATCACTAAGACATTCTCCTCCTTTATGGTGTCCAAAACCCTTTTCTCCTGCCTGTTACCTCCTGTTCCTCCCTGTGAAATATATGAGTAACCGCCCAGTTGATAACTAGTGGGCAGTGCCAAATAGCCTTGCCAAGCCTGTGATAGTCCTACTTGTCGGTACCAGTTTGCCTTCATCCAGTCCTCCTCTCAACTCCCAGCTCCTGGCGTATCTGGACTTAACACCTACAGAGATTACAGGCATAGCCTTCAACCCAAAATTAAACCAGGTGGCCATTTGCAATTGAAACTCGGTGGTTTAGGTGCGTCCGCTGGAAGGCTTGGAGACCCATCAAATTCATTTTTTGGTGCAGATTGATACATGTGTGTCAAAAGGCATTGTGTTTGGAGGTGTTCAGATGAAGGAGCTGAATATATGGGTATTCAGGCTGTATAGTGGTCAGATGTGAGCAGATGTTCAATAAAAAATGACATTGTTCACTAACTGCCTTCAAGCCACTGCCTGCATGGCAACAATGGTATAATAGAGCAAACCCACTGAATTGGCTCTAGGATGTAGGTGAATGTGGCGGATGATCTTCTACGGCTGACCAAGCGTCACCAGAGGCCATGTAGCCTTTAGTAGCAAGAGGAACATCTTCTGTCTTGATGATCCTGATGAAGGGATTATTCTCTTCAAAACAGATTCTGTTGTTCAGACATGCACCTTTCTAATATCAGTCACCAAAGAGCCCAGACCTTGTGTTAAGGGCCAGACGTCGGGAGGAACTCCAGGTGACGGGTTGGGTATGGAAATGGGAGAATGAGGTTCAGTACCGATAGAGTTCTTTGGGCGCGATACTGAGGTCAATGTCTACAGGCTCGGCGAGGCTATTCAGCAACACCAACTAGTAATTCACATGGGTGGTTACCTATAGTATTTCACAGGGTGTGAGAGTGAGGGAGCAGGAGTCCAGGATAGGCATTTGGATAGCAGAGACTGGGTGGTGGAAATCCTGGCAAGATTTGGGGCTCAGAGGGTGGCAAGTAACACTGGGTGTAGTAGCAAGAGAGCATTGAGCTGATTGGGCTCTGAGGCTAAGTCCTGACTGCCTAACTAGATCCTGTGAACTGGATGATAGTAAGGGGCTGCCTTAGTTGATATCAAGACTAGATTACTACATTGTAAAGTGAAGTCTTATATACTTGGGCGCTCAGGTGAATTAGGAGACGTGGGACGAATTGAGAGGTGCGTATAGCGCACATGCAGTAACTTACTACAGAGTGTAGTGTATCCTTGGGAATGAGATGAGTGGGTGTTGAGTGGGAGTGAAGGGGAGACATGTCCGTATTTCTGTGGAGCATAGGCAGGGGGTATGAACTAATGACATAGGAGGGAGTAATATACTTGAAAGTAATTAATGTCATGGTGAGGAATAAGCGTAAGGGTGCAGGCACAGGAGATCAGGAGATGGGAGAAATAGGAGACAGATAAACAGAAATGGCTCATAACACCTTGGCAAGTGGCTTTCAGAGAAGATTACAAGGTCATGGTAGGTGGAAACAACCATGGAATTATTTACATGTTTGACAGATGCAGTGGGGAAGTTGTCCAGAAGCTGATGACATGTCAAGGTGGAATGGGTATAAGCTATGACAGTGAGTGCCTCCAGCGGATCCCCAAGTAACATAGCTCACCATGAGTAGACTGCCTGTTATGGGGTGGTTATGGAGGGGTGTACCTGGTCAGATATGGGAGGCTGGGAGGGCATCAGATTGACTGGTGCACCTGAGATGGATGGAAGGTTGTACCAGTAGGACAGTCATGGGCTTAGCAAGGCTATTCAGCAATGCCCACTAGCTTCCTCA
The DNA here is from genome assembly GCA_000934395.1 of Fistulina hepatica ATCC 64428. Taxonomy (NCBI): domain Eukaryota; kingdom Fungi; phylum Basidiomycota; class Agaricomycetes; order Agaricales; family Fistulinaceae; genus Fistulina; species Fistulina hepatica. The sequence goes on along the minus strand of KN882033.1, from coordinate 170,529 downwards.
ATGGTTAAGTTACTTGTGATTTTCATAGTAATCGAGGTGGCACAGAGGGGATCCCAGGATGACATCTGGGAATATAGGAGAGGGTCTGGAAACCCAGGAGAAAGTCCAGGAGACCAGAAAGTTGGGATGTGGACCTTGGGGTTAGGTCGAGTGGTAAGGGAGGGGGAGTGGCTTCACCTCGACACAAGGCATGGTGCCCTGTACTGAGATAAAGGTAAAGCAATGAAAAGTGACTGACAAGTATGCCAGAGACTGGTACAGGCACTTAGAAAGAAGTCTGGAGTCAAGAGAAGGTGCCTGGGTCATATGACCAGTTCTGGGACTTTGTTAAGGACTGGATGCTGGGAGGAACTCTGTATGGTGGGTCAGATACAGATACAGGAGAACATGGTTCTGTGCCAATGGAGTTCCTTAGGTGCGATACCAAGGTTAACATCTACGGGCTCGGAGAGGCTATTCAGCAATGCCAACTAGTAATTCATGCAGGTGGTTACCCATAGTATTTCACAGAGTGCAGGAGTGAGGGAGTGGAAGTCTGGGATGGGCATCCAGATAGCGAAGACTAGGTAGTGGGAACCCTGGTGAGGTTTGGGGCTTGGAGGATGACAAAGTAATGTCAGGTGCAGTAGCAAGAGAGTGAGGAGCTGACTGGGCTCTAAGGCTAAGTCCTGACTACCTATTAAGATCTTATGAACTAGATGATAGTAGGGGCTGCCTTATGTGATATCAAGACTAGACTACTACAATGTAAAGTAAAGCCTTATATACTCAGGTGCTTGAGTGAATCAGGAGATGTGGAACAAATTGGGAGGTGCGTGTAGCGCACATACAGTAACTTACTACAGGGTGTAGGTTGCCCTTGGGGACGAGGTAAGTGGGTGTTGGGTGGGAGTGAAGGGGAGACATGTCCGTATTTCTGTGGAGTGTAGGCAGGGGGTATGAACTAATAATGTAAGAGGGAGTAATATACTTGAAAGTAATTAATGGCATGGTGGGGAATAAGTGTAAGGGTGTGGATATGGGAGATTGGGAGGCTGTTATAAGCCATTCCCATTACCACCCTTCTCCTGATATCCTGATCTCCCGCTTCCATTCCCACTCCTTTCCGGTACATCCACCTTCCGTCATTCGCCTCACTGCCCTTTGCCCATACCTATCACTCCACAATACTATGAGAACATACACCTATTACTACCAGTAACCTCCCATATACAGCTCCATAGTACATAGCACAGTATAGCTCCACCCGACTTCCGCTCCCCTCCTACACCTCCCAATGTACCTGGTTTTCCTGAAGTATATATACTCTTTGTAAATTACTTGTTGAACCTCAGTCTTGATATCTCGTTTACTACTTCATTCCTTATTTCATTAATACTCCAAGCACCAATTTATGATGTGAACTCATCCAGTTAACAAGGACTCTCCCACAAGGATTAGAACCCTCGCATATTATGTCTATTGTCGACTAAGGGCTTAGACCACCACACTAGTTGTCCGCCTGCACTCATCCCTTCTTAATATCTCTTCAACAGACTCCTTCCAGTGTGCTTCCGGCCACCCACCTCTCGATACCTCTCCGTCATTGGGTCTCAGTATCAAGCTGTGCCATTCAACACACCAGTTATCTCTCTCAGCCAGTCTTGTTCACCTGAACACCTGGCTGCCCAGTCATCGATACCCAGACGTCCACCCCAGGCTCTCGCCTCCTCATCACACTCCCTCTGAAATACTATGGGTAACCCAACCAAGTGAAGACTAGTTGGTGTTGCTGAATAGCCTCACCTAGCCCGTAGATGTTCCCTCTGCCCTGATACCTTTGGGGCTCACAACCTCCCACCTCAGGAGCTGGTCGTTCCTCTTGGTTCTCCTGCACCCAAGCCCCAATCAGTCATGCCCTTAACAGAGGCAGGAGAAACAGGAGAATGATAAATGGAAACAGCTCATAACAGTACCCTTCCTTTAGAGCTGAGCCCTCGAAGCCCAGGCCCTAACTATGGAAATAAGCTTAAGCTCATGGGAGTTTGATGACTCAGATTGGGATATCGGACTGAAAACCGGCGGTTGGTCCATGTACAAAAAGCACCTATAAAGAGGTATGGGAGACTGGGAAGGATCGGTAGTAGGAAAATTGAAGATGTCATCCACCTTAGAGAAATTGGAGAAGAAGATCGCAAAAATCACCAGCCAGATTGAGTCAATGGACAAGGGTGGGGGGAAGAAGCGGAAACGGGTGTGGGAGGAGTTACTGGTAGTGCTGCCCAGGAAGAGGTTGAAGAAGGTGGTGAAGGAGAGCTCGCTGGTGGCGTTGACATGACAGGAGGTAAGTGATGAATCAGGTCGGGTGGCATCAGGAGGCTGACCAGCATACGGAAACACACAGCCTTGCTGACCGACAACAGTAAGTGGGAGTGGGTGGAAAGGAACGGAGATTGCAAGCAGTGCATGCAGCTCTGCATTGAATGTGAGAAGAGGATTTCAGGAGTGGTGGTGGCATGCCAGGCATGCCTCAAGCTGAAGGTGAAGTGTTCCCAGACAGGAGAAAGTAAGTGACATAATTTTCTAAGTTTTTTCCAGGAAGCTGACTATTGAATAGAGGGAAAGAGGAGAGTGCCGGTGGAGGAGGCCCCTCCCGACGATGAGTATGAGGAGTCATCGGAAGAATCAGGGTTGGGGTTGGGGTTGGGGTTGGGGTTGGGAGAGTTGGGAGAGGAGGACAAAGAAGACAAAGGGGAGGTGCAGGGTCCTCTTGAGGACCCTGAATTGGTAGGGAGGATGAAGGAGTTGGGGGAGTCATTTGAGTGGGTGCAGGAGGAAATGGGCGACAAGTTAAAGGGGATGGTGAAGGACATCAAGATGGTGAAGATGGAGGTGGCAAAGCTTTTCGGAGCTTTGGGAGATTGGGAGGTGGGGCCAGGAGAGGCCCAATCAAGAATTAGTAAGTGATCTTTTCTTTTTTCTTGGTTATTGACTGATGAGCCTCTGCAGTGATGGGGGATTTGTTGGGGCAGGTGGAGCACCCCAGGTTCCAGATGTGGGCAGCGAGTGTCCCGAATGCGGTCGGGTGGTCAGTGGTGTAGAACATGGTCACGGGAGTGTCGGCTGCCCACATCATGGTGAAGGTGTTGGAGGAGATGGAAGTGGGGGATAGGGTATTGGAGGAGTACCGGCAGATGCAGGAGGCAGGAGGAAAACTGGGCCCTAGTGGGTCTGGTAGTAATAGTTAGAGTATGGGAGGGGGAACAGGAGATGTGAGACAGTCTCGGGAGGTAGTTCCTGGGGCCGTATAATTAGTGTAGATAGTGGCAGGGCTATCCTTCCTCTTCTTGATGGCCGGCCGCACTCACTTGAAAAAAAATGAAAATTTGTATTTTAATTGCTCTGTATGGCCTTGGGCCAAGTGTGAATGAAGGGTGAATGGGAACTAAAGGGACTGTGGAGAGCAGGGCACTAGGCCCACTGAAAGAACAAAAAATGAAGGATCAGGTCGGGAGGACATCTCCCAAGCTGAGAAGATGTGATGGAAACTAGATTGTTGCTGGAGGGAGTGGGAGGGAATAGGAACTCAATGACTTGTAAAAAGAGGGTGGTCAGGAGAGTTGGGAGATAACTAGAAACCTCTGGCACTCCAGGTTTTTACCTGGAGGATATCCAGTAGGTATCAGGAAACTGTCTCCCAACCGGGTGTGGCTGAAAACCTCATGAAGGGGTTCAGAATGAACTGAAGAGCCCGGGTACCATTGAAATCCGAAGGTGACAATGGTCAAGACTGGAGGGGTTACAATGATATTATAGCTAGGAGGAGAGTACATAGCGGAGAATTTAGGCATCTGTGTTTGCATGTGCTGGGGGCATGGGAGGACCAGAGTCCAGTGAGGGACACCCGGCGCTTCCCTGGGGGAAAACCAAACCAAAACCACCACACCAACCACTCTCGGGCAGGCTGCAGGCAGTAGCGGCGGGTGCGCGATGGGGTCACGTGACTAAGCGAGTCCTTCCTCGACTGATAGAAAGCACAAATGACCAGTAACAGGGCTCTTGCAGGCGATCAGTGGTGTTCTGGGATAGCGGGACGCAGTCAAGAGCTTAGAAAATGAATCAGGAGCACTCAGGAAGACAGATCTCAGGTCTCGAGGGGATATCTACATGCTAGCGATGTATTCACTAATGCGCAGGGTCATATTTGAGCAATCAGAGTGCTAAGACATGGTATAGAGAACGTATAGTCTATCTCTTCCACACACAAAATACAAAAACAAGTATATAAACAAAGAGCGGACATCACATGACATGGTGTGGCCTCTCGCAGTGCATCGGGACTCTTATTGAACCTCGCGATGGTTGCCAAAAGTGGTCAAAATGGCGTGCAGCTGTAAAATGAGTCATAACTGCATGGGAACAGCGTGGGGAGTACACACGTGATCACATGATCATGTGCATCTATGCATGGCACATGCATGGCATGTGCGGGAATGTGTGCAGGGATGACATGGGATGAGGAGTGTGTGAGGAGCGCAGATCACGTGATCCACGTGGCGTGATAAAGTCACGTGGCTTTGGGAAGTGAGCACTCGACGAGTACTCGCGCGATCATGTGTGCGCTGGTGTGTGCGTGGCGATGAGACGAGAGTGCAGGGGTGCGCGACAGTGCATGACAAGGTGCAGGGGTGAAACTGTGCTGTATGCGGGTTTTCCCAGTCGTACTGATTCTGTGCTCCTCACCGGGTAGCTAGAACACCTGAGGGGATTCAGAGGTTGGGATCCTGGGGAGTGGAATGCACTGGGCTGGGAGTGGCCAGATAATGAAAGGGAATGATGGCAGACAAGTAGTTCCATATAGACACAGCTGATCATTGGATCAAACTTGTGCTTTCATAGAATGTGCCTGTTAAGGGTGGGGTTCTGGGGAGGTGCACCCAACTGGATACGGGAGGCTGGGAGGCCGGGAGGTTGATCAGTGCACCCTGGATGGAACCCCAGATGTACCAGTAGGACAGTCACAGGCTTAGTGAGGCTATTCGGCAACGCCCACTAGTTTCCTCACAGTTTAGTTACCCGTGGTTTTCATAGTAACCGAGGTGGCACAGAGGGGATCCCAGGATGACATCTGGGAACATGGGAGAGGGTCCGGAAACCCGGGAGAAAGTCCGGGAGGCTGGGAAGTCGGGATGCGGACCTCGAGGTCAGGTCGAGTAGTAAGGGAGGGGGAGTGACTTCACCTCAACATAAGGCATGGTGCCCTGCACTAAGATAGAGGTAGAGCAATGGGAAGTGACTGACAAGCATGCCAGAGACTGGGACAGGCCACCGGGAGGAAGTCCGGAGTCGGGAGAAGGTGTCTGGGTCATACAATCAGTTCTGGGACTTGACGCACAGCGAGAAGGGGGGACCCAAGATACAAGGGAGGGGAACCCGGGAGGATGTCCGGGAACCCGATGGGAGGATGGGGAACTTGGGAGGACGTCCGAGAACCCAGATCCGGGAGGTGGTATCCCTGGTAGAGACTGGACAACGAGAGGGGACATAACTCGACAAGAGGATACAGAGGTCAACAGTCAGGATAAGCGGAAAGGCTCAATGTCGGACCACACAGTGTCAAGGGAGTTAAACAAAAGAGTCTATTCACCAGGAGTACAGGGAGTAAGCCGGACAATACATCAAGTATAGTCAAGGACAAAGGATGGGTCAATAAGACATGTAATATCAAGTAATGTTAATATCAAACTTAAGGGGTATCTAATTACTGGAGCTGTATATATAGTCGGGAGGTCGGGTAGTCCAGGAGGCCTGGGAGGAACCAGGAGTTGGGTGGGGTGTGCTACGGACTACGTACTATGGACCTGTATACAGAGGGTTACTAGTAACGACAGGCATACAATAACACAGTAATGTGGAGTGTAGTCATGGGTGAGGGACGGGATGTGGAGCATGGGCAAAGGGTGCGGGGGAGGTTAGAGGGCAAGGGTGCGGGTCTACATACTGGGTGGAATTGGGAGGGTGCGGGTTCCCAGGAATCCGAGGTTACAGATACTGTTTGATACTGTATACTGAGGTTGGGAGTTCCGGGAAGCTTGCAGAAGCTCGGGAGATCAGGAGACCGGTGTCTGGGAGGTAGATGGCAGTGACTGGGATCAGGTGGGAGGTTACTGAGGTGTCCAGAGGACCAGAAGACCGGGTGCCCGGAGGTTAGAGGTTGGGAGACTGGGAATTGGCAAGTGGCTCATAACAGTGCCCTAACTCTTGCAAACACAGACAAAAGACTAGAGGGACTGGGTGCAGGTGACTTGGTTGACTTCGTGAACAAAAAGACTGGAGGAGGAATCCTAGACCTTTAGGTGGTCAAATAAGAACATTGAGGACTGAGAGAATGCCAGTGAGAGTGGGTGCAGAGTGAAGCATGCCATTTGAATTACGTGGTACCTACAGACATGAGTAGGACTGGGTACGGAGATGAGATATAAACTATTCTGGTAATACGGAAAGTTCAATGCAATGCGGGAGACATAACATAACTAATCTGGTGAAACAGATAGTACAAGACATAGGAGACACAAATAAAATCTATACAACCCCAGCATATACAGAGTACCGGGAGTGGGAGCGGGAGAGAATGTGGGTGGTCATCAATTACTTTTCGACAACCTCTGAGATTGTTGCAGAACATGTGGACACCACAGGCTTTTGACGGTGCTTGCAGTCCACTGAGATATGACCGGGCTTGCCACAGTACAGGCAAAGCTTGTTGCGGATGTGGTGTTCATGCTCACTCACTGGATAGCAGCTTGCCATCACTGCCAGTGATGCTGAAGATATCTGGGGTGCTGGAGGATCCAGAAGGACGAGAGCCAGAGTTAGACAAATGTGCACCAGAGGGTTTGGCATGTCTGTTCGAACTCCCGTTTGTGGGTGCAGGAGGCCAGGAGAATGCTTGTGGGTTCTGGGAGTGATCCATGTCAGTGCGCTTAGAACATGATAACTTGGCCTGGCAATGCCAATAGTGATTGTCATGCTCAATGGTTTTCTCCCAAAGATGCAAGAGTGTCTTGGGATGACTGTCAGAGGTGATGTGATCCTTGAGCCAATTGGGGAGACCTTCATAGAAGCAGTACAAAAGGGTGTTCTGGTCCCACCCAGTCTTGACTGCCAACCGGTTGAACTGCATGATGTAGGTGGACACCCAGTTGGAGGACCGTATGGAGAGGTGGGAGATCTGGTCCATTGCTTCTCCTGAAGGGTTGATGGGGCCAAAGTTCTTGGCCAACACCTCTAGGAAAAGGTCAAAGTTATTGAGCCAGAGAGGGTCATCAGTTCCCGACATGAGATCCAGTTCGAAGTACTCAATTGCCAAACTGGTGAGGTAGGACAGTGCGTAAAAGACCTTGGCAGACTCTTCTGAGCCATTGTAGGCTTGGGAGACATTGATCATGACCTGGGTGATCCAAGTCTTCAGTGCTTCTGGTTTCTCGCTGGTGAAGGGGTCGGGAGTATGGAGTTTGGTGCGGGAGGACCCTGCCGACAGTTTCTTGTCTGCATGGATGGTGCATAGCACATCGGAAAGGGCAAACAATGCCTCATTGAGGCCCAGGCGATTATTGTCAGGTGGTGTAGCTCCCTGAGAGGGAGGACCTGGTGGGGGCAGAGATGGTAGACCAGGTGGACCTCTGAGAGGTCCTTGCAGTGGACCATCATCACCTGAATCGTCACCTGGGTTACTCGGGGGATTGTCATTGCCATGAGGGATAGAGGGATCCATTACAAAATCCTCATCCTCTTCTTGGTAAGGAGAAACATTGGTGAATTCAGCCAAGGTGGCTGAAACTGAACGAGGATTGGTGGAGATGGACAAGATGGCGACAGGTACCTTGCTTGAACCACCTGATTTACACCTTGAGAGGATATCTCGGATGGTTTCCTCCGTAGTGGTGAGAAATGGAGGATGGGAGTCAGGGGCGCCATACATGTCTTTCCGCCAAGTGGAGTGGGAAGTCATTTTAGTTAACTGAGTGCAGGAGGGAAATGTGAAGACTAGCTGGAGTCTTGATATACTGTTAAGGACTGGATGCTGGGAGGAACTCTGGGTGGTGGGTCAGATATGGATATGGGAGAACATGGTTCTATGCTGATGGAGTTCCTTGGGCATGATACCAAGGTTAATGTCTATGGGCTCAGCAAGGCTATTTAGCAACACCAACTAGTAATTGACATGGGTGGTTACCCATAGTATTTCACAGAGTGTGGGAGTGAGGGAGTGGGAGTGAGGGATGGGCATCCAGATAGTGGAGACTGGGTGGTGGGAACCCTGGCAAGGTTCGGGGCTCAGAGGGTGGCAAGTAATGCCAGGTGCAGTAGCAAGAGAGTGAGGAGCTGACTGGGCTCTAAGGCTAAGTCCTAACTGCCTATTAAGATCTTATGAACTAGATGATAGTAGGGGCTGCTGTTATGAGCCGTTTCCCTTTCACCATTCCATCCAATTTCTCCCAATCTCCTGCTCCCACTCCTCACTCCTTCCCAGTGCATCAACCCCTGTTCTTCACTTTACCGTCCATCACCCTTACTACGCTCCACAATACTGCGAGAACATACATCTATAGTTACCAGTAACAACCCACTTACAGCCCCATAGTATTTAGCACAGTACCAATCCACCTGACTCTCGCTCAACTCCCATGTCTCCTGATGCACCTGATTTCTGATGTATATACAGTGTACTACCATCATTTCGCACACTACCATCAGTTCGCACATTGAGGGATGTGGAAATTCCTCTGAGTGCAAATGTAGTCCTAAAATCACGTAAAAATGCTCAAATATTCACTAAGCATAACATGCATGATATAAAAATAGTTTCAATATTTAATTACCATATTGAGATATTACAAAAATTCTTCAAGCTTTTCTTAAAGTATCAGCACTGTGCAGAATGGAACATGGGAAGGCTGTCACAGGTTAGGAACCCTCTAAAAAATCATTAAAAAATCACCCAATATAATATAATGTATTTAAAAATGCTATGAATATTTTTTATTTACATATTTCCTCAAGAGGTAGCTGCCTAATAAGTAAACATTCCTTAGCTTCCAAATCTTGAACTTAAATTGAACTTGACTGATGTTGACTCACAAAAGGGTGGAACTGATCAAATTGATTCAATTTGATGGTGTGTGAACTGATAGCATCAGCTGATTTTGACAAGCTGTGCAAAAAAAATTCTAGCATTATGAAAATAGCACAGATACTCCTGAATTTTTTTGTGAACATTTGTAAGTCAGTTCTCATTTCATAAAAAAAAGATTATAATTTTACGAGACACTGAAAATATTCTAAAAAGATCCCGTGTTCTGGTGTGCGAAATGATGGTAGTACACTGTATATACACTCTGTAATAACTTGTAGCTCCAGCTTGATATCTCATTAACTGCCTAATATCATAGCTTTCATCTTCACCTGAGAAATGACCTAAGCTCTTGAAGTTCCGACACTCTCTCTTGGTCCTCCATCATCAAGCTCTCTGCTCTCCTTGACCTAGGAGGACTTGTACTCTCCACCGCTAAGTCATTCTCCTCCCCTACGGTGTCCGGACTTCTTTTCCCCCAGCCCATTATCTCCTATTCCTCCCTGTGAAATATATGGGTAACCACCCAGTTGATAACTAGTGGGCATTGCTGAATAGCCTCACCAAGCCCATGACCGTCCTACTCATCAGTACTGGTTTGCTCACCCAGTCGTCCTCCTGACTCCTGGCTCCCAGCGTACCCGGACTTAACAGTATATCAAGCTCAACACTAGTTCATCAACTACCTCTGTATCTTCCCTCTCGTACCATGCCAGCAACTTCTCCTGTTATGAAACTCCCCCAACATTCCCTCTGCACAACTATCACCAAGTCTCTAAAAAGTGATGGCAAACTCAAGTCCATGGAACGTCTCCACCACCTATGTGGAAAGTGTTGCATGTATTGTGGCCGCCATGGTCATAACACAACCATCTGCAGGTGCAAGCTCAAGAACGAGTTTGCCGACTCTCCTGACACAGTGATGACCAGTGACTTGGGTAGGAATGACCTACCAAGAATCAACAAGGCAAAAAACTAGGAAGCCACTCCCAGCTTCCCACACACGCCAGGAGTGGCACCAACTCTAGGTGCATTGCACACCTGGAGGTTCAAATAAGTGCAGTTCATCTACCCAAAACCTCCTCCCTGATTCTCAACCTTACCTCGGATCTCTTGGAGCTAATCTCTCTGCACCCGTCCACTAATCCCAATGTTGAAGTCTTCATAGACAACATCCATACCTTGGTCGACTCTGGTTCTTCCCACTGCTTTGTAGATACTGGTTTCATCAAGAAGTACAATATCCTGACATTCTTTGTTCCTCCTGTCACCCTCCAGCTCTTCAATGGGTCTTCCACCACAATAATCAAGTGGGCTATACACTTGCCTTTAAGGTTCCCTAACGTTCATGAAGTCATTCATGTACAGGGTTATGTGACCACTCTAGATTTGTCTGTGTCTGTAGTGCTGAGGCACAATTTCCTGGTCCACCACAATCCAACAATTGATTGGACTACAGGAAATATCCAGTTCTGCCAACAACCACTCCCAATGCCTCCTGTGCAACCTGGCCCAGCAACTACCACTCCCTGGGATTCGACCTCTGAACCCTCAGGTGTTTCCGCTACACCCAGACTTTGGTCCTCTGTGCCTTCAGCACAGACAGATATGGACAAAAAATTCTCTGCTCAGCCCTCCCCTCTTTCTAGCGATCCTCCTTCAATCTCTCTTATCTCAGCTGCCACCTATCTTTGGGTGGTGAAGGTGACCGGTGCAAAACAGTTCACTCTGCATCCCCTGTTCTCAAAGGTATACACTCGAGCCACCGGCTTAGAAGTAGACAATGATGTTCCTGACACAGCTCCCGATCTTACTTAGGTGCCTCCCAAATTCCACAAGTTTGTGGACATCTTCAATAAAACTTCAGCCGACACCCTTCCAGATCATCAAAGTTACAATCTCAAGATTGAACTTGAGGACGGTGCTCAGCCACCCCTGGGATCTATCTACTCCCTCTCAGTGCTTGAACTGACTGCCCTTCACAAGTTCATTGAAGATAATGTCTGCACTGGCTTCATCCATCCGGCACACTCCCCGCACAAAGCCCCCATCCTATTCATCAAGAAGAAGGACGGCTTTCTCTGACTCTGTGTCAACTACTGGGGGCTCAACAAGCTCACCTGGAAGGATCGGTATCTGCTCCCACTGGTTTCCGATCTTCTTGACATCCCCTGGAAAGCTCAACTCTACACCAAACTGGACCTATGCCACACTTACCATCTCATCTGTATTTTTCCTAGAGACGAATGGAAAACTGTGCACCCAATATGGCTCTTTCAAGTGGTGTGTAGTTCCCATTGGCCTGGCTAATGCCCCCAGCACCTTCCAGTGTTTTGTCAATGACATCTTTGCAGATATGTTGGATGTTTGCATTATCATCTACCTAGATGACATCCTCATCTACTCGGACAACCCAGCTGATCATCACCGGCACATTCGGGAGGTCCTCCAGAGATTCCAGGAGAACAAGCTTTACCTCAGTCCCAAAAAATGCAAATGGGACAAGGACAAGGTCAAATATCTCAGATTCATTCTGTCCACCTCCGGACTCACCATGGACACTGCTAAAGTCTCCACCATCCAGTCCTGGCCCATACTGTGAAAAGTTAAGGATACCCAGTCTTTCCTGGGGTTCTCCAACTTCTACCACTGGTTCATCTATGCATATTCTGATATTTCTATCCTGCTCACCCAGTTAACCTGGAAGTCAGTAGAATTTTTGTGGACTCTGGAATGCCAAACCACTTTTGATACCTTGAAGCGGGCCTTCTCCTCTGCCCCGCTACTCTGGCATGTTGACCCAGATAGCCAAATCACTGTGGAAACTGACACTTCCGACTATGCAGTAGCCAGTATCCTCTCCATAATGGGTGAAGATGGCAGTCTTCACCTCATGGCCTTCTACTCCTGATCCCTCTGCAAAGCCAAGCTAAATTATGATGTTCATGACAAGGAGTTATTAGCAATCTACAACTCCTTCGTCACTTGGCGACATTATCTAGAAGGTCCCAAGTTCCCAGTGGATGTGGTCACTGATCATAAAAATCTGACCTATTTCTCCACCACCAAAATGCTTACACACAGGCAAGCTCACTGGTCTGAATATCTTTCCGAGTTCAACATAGCTGTCCATTTCTGACCCAGGAGACTGGGAGGGAAATCAGATGCCCTCACCCGAAGGTGGGATATTTACCCTAAAGAGGGAGGTAACCGCTATGATGGTCTCAACCTGCACAACTTCCACCTGGTCTTCACCCAGGATCAGCTGGCCACATCCCTCTGAGCTATAGTTCTATATGAGCCCATCCTTTGTGCTAGTGTACTCATGGATGTCAAATCCCTCGATAATGACATTTGGGCAGCAATAACCACAATCTCTTCTCCCGATATTTCAGTCCCTCCCATTCTCCTGACTGACTCCTGGTTGAAGGAAGGCCTTTGACTTTCCAGCATTCCAATGTCTGGCTGGATTCTCTCCAATGGTCTTCTCTGACACTGAGGTCTCCTCTATGTTCCCAACATTGATAACCTTCGCATTTGTGTCTTGCAGTATTCCCATGACCATGTTCTTGCTGGACACTATGGACAAAAGTGCACCCTAGACCTAGTATGATGCTCCTTTATGTGGACCGGTGTCATGTGTAGGATGAGATACCTGCCCAGATGTGTTTCGGTGCAGACGTTAGCACAGATCAACCTGGTTGTTTGTGAGGTGTACTGTCACAAAGAAAGTCTAGAATCCTAGGAAAAATCCAATCACCTGTACAGGGGATACAGTGGCCAAGGAAGAGGGGGGTAGCTACGTAATGAACTGTACACAGCTGAGGTGTGACTAAGTTGGCAAATAGTCAGAAACACTACTTAAGGAATAGTGCAGGAAATAATGTGGTCATAATCTGTGATACGCAATGCGCTGAGCACACTGGGGTACTATGGGTTACCAACTATAACAGGCAGTCCTTCTTAGACTGGTCTTCTGCTTTGTGCAGGTTCATAACCAACTAAGATGGTCTACCCTTCTTGGGTAGGTCTTCTGCAGACTCTATGCAGGAACTAATCTGCCTGGAATGGTCTACTCTCACTGAGTAGGGTGTCAACTACCCTTCTTGGAAAGCTGGTTCTATAATGAGTCACCCTCGCTGAATAACCCGGAAGGCTTCTGAACTCTTCAACAGTGGCTGGCAATACTGGCCGGGAACTCTGTCCTAACTGCACTACAATACTACAAGCTTGAGGAGAGAACTAGAGATGAAGTGGGAGCTTCTTGCTCCAGACTTGATTCTAAGAGAAGGCTGCTTCACTAGCAGGTAATTTCACTAGAAGGTCTTGTATTTTCAGTGGGTGGACAGTGGTCCTTATATACCCACAGATGGTGGCTGTGCTTATCAGTATGCCACAGCTAACACTTCGTCCTTGGTGACCTGCGGGTGCACGTGAAATGTAAGATTCTGACGTTACATTCCATCCAACATTCTGAGGTGATTGGAATGCTGTGCGGAAGGTGATATTCCAGGGTCTGCAGAATGTTTGTGCGGAATGTTTGATCTTGATCGATCAGGATTGATGGATGGAATTATTGTATCTGCACACCGGGGAATGTTGGATGGAAATGGGAGTTCCACACATGTTTTCACCGCTTGTAGAATGTTGATCAGAATACAACATTCCGACCAACATTCCACAAGTGGTGGAGATAGGGATTCTGATCACAGTGAAAGGTCACACTCTGAAAGACATTCTGTCACAGTCACAATAAGTCATTCCGAGAAACATTCTGCACTCAAAGACACTGTGGCCCTATTTGATTGCATCACAATCCATTCAGCCAGACCACGACTAACCTCTGCAATGCCGAAGCCATGCTGAAGCCATGCCGAGACTATGCTGGTGACATGGCCATCGCCATACGGCAGCCATGCCGATGCCATGTGACATGACTACATCACATGGCCAATTGCATGGCATCAGCATCGCACCGGCATCACATCGGCATGCCGCTGGCATTGCCACTTGGCATGGCTGATCGTATGGCCATTTGGCATGGCCAATTATTAGCATGGCCAGTCGCATGTTGCATGGCCAATTGAATGGCACCAGCATTGCCACTGGTATAGCTGATCATCGATGGCCACTCAGCACTGCTGATCACATGGCCATTTGGCATGCCGGTCCCCAGTTATTACCATGGCCGGTCGCTTGGCCACTGGCATGGCTGATGGCCACTCGGCATTGCTGATCGCATGGCTGTCAGCATGGGCCGTTCAGCATGGTCACTTGGCATGGCCAATTCAATGGCACCCACATGGCACTGGCATGGCTGATGACATTGATGGCCACTCGGCACGGCCGATTGCATGGCTGATCAATCAAAGACAAGCCTGACAGTCCCCATTCAGGACCGTCCTCATGAAGGATCCCAGCAGTCCCAAATGAGCCTGGCAGTCCCTGTAGAGGATCCCAGCCATCTTCAAAGAAAGGCTTAGCAGTCCTCAAAGAAGAGCCCGGCCCATCCTCAAAGACAAACCTGGCCTGTCCTCAAAGATGAGTCCAGCAGTCCTCAATGAGGCCCTGCCAATCCTCATGGACTCGATCCTGGCAGTCCTGAGGGCCGAATGAGCCTGGCAGTCCTCAAGAGGAGCCGAACAGTCCTCAAAGAAATGCCTACCAGCCCTCAAAGACTCTGGCCCACCCTCAAAGGCGAGTACTTGAGTCCAGCAGTCCTCAAGGAGGCCAGCCATCCCCAGCAGATCGCACGGAAGACACGTCCCACCAAAGCGTAACATGTCCCCTAGACTCATTATTGCCACAGTGCTATAGGCACATACTATAATCATGTGACGTATGGTGCTATTATCTTACATGCCCCTCTGTACTACTAGTACAACTACGCTCTTCTTCCTAGGTTTCGTTCGTTAGTCATGTCATATAGATTCCTCGTATTCTTGTGCAAGAGGAGAAAAGATGCACGTGTACAGGAGCTTTCCATTTGCCATCCCAGCAAAGTCGGTGACAGCGTCAAAAATGAGTTGGCCTCGCAGGAATGTCTGCTTCACCTTGCTGTTGAGAACTCACCCCTCATATGGGGACAACCTGTTCTTGAATTGCAGAGATTCTTTCGTGACCTGCAAACCATGAATCCATAGTGGTGCAGCTGATTCCGAGGTAGTCACACCTGAACTTGTGCTTTCAGATCCCAAATTATGAAATTGCTATCATAACCTGCCTTTAATGATCTTTTTCTGTGCGAGAGGTGCACATACTGCACAGTCTGCATGCTTGCCCACCTACGGATATCAGTGATTGTCATCCTGCACTTGGAGCCTTCTGCCCACAACAAACTCAAGCCAAGCCCTGCCAACAATGAAAAAAAAACTGTTGGTCACTTTTTCACACTGAGGTGAACAATGCCATTACTGGGCACCAGGATGCTGCTGGGCTCATAATGTCGCCATCATCCAGCTGCTTCAGTTCAGCAATGTGTGGACTATGATTGGATACCACACAATTAATCATACCATCCTGGAACGCTGCCCACAGTAGATCACGGTTCGTTTGCTCATGGATCGGTGAGCAGCACTTGAGGCCACCCAGCAGTGATGTTGTCAGCTGACAGACAGAGTTAATGAAAACATGTCTCCGCTGCGAGGTTGAGCCCATGCACCTTCGCTGTCGCAACGACAGGTAGTGCAGATGAGGTGGACAGATGTACAATATGGCATTGCAGCACAGGGTGCATAGCCCAAAGTGACATGATGAGGGATACAGTATCTAGTTCAAGTTTTTGTCTAGGAACATAGGATAATGTGTTGGATTGCCGCTGTGGTTATGTGCAGCAGCACTAGCATCGGAGGCTAACTTGGCATGAAAGAGATACACTGTATCCAGACCTGATGCATGATGAGTGACACATGGTGGGGAAGATGAACGTTCTGAAATGCGGAAAGCCGTACTCACGTCCAATTCGGCCATGGCCATCTTGACGTCCTCTGCAGATACACAAGGAAATATACTCATGCCAGAGAGTGCAATGCCAGCATAGCACTGGCCAGCAGCAGTCTCTCATTTTATCTTCAGGTTTGCAACAGTTATCTTGGGCGAGATGGAATTGAAGGGCATATCAACAAGAGCCATGACACCACCTAATGCAGCGGCACAGGTCCTTGTGTAGAACTCCTCCCACTCTGTGCACCCGGGTTCGTTGAGATAGATGTGGGGCTAGATCAACAGGTTTGAGCAGTGCAGTGTGAAGATACATTGTTCTGTCACTGGCGCTAGGATGAGGGCCTAAGAAAGACTGATGACTGCTGCTGCTGCTCACAATGCACCACTTACCTGACTAGTCCTGGCAGGATGACATTATTGCCTGCATCAATCCATCTGACAATGTTGGCATCAGTGAGTTTGAATGTATTGTGGGAGCACCAGATGGAACATGTTTTGACTATCTTGCCAGAGCCGACATCAATGGTGATTATCATGGATTGGGGCATGTCATAGCCATCCAGCAAGATGTGCTGGTCAGCACAGATGAGCAAAGAGCACATCAGATAAATTACAGCAGACAAACATGAGCAATATAATGGCAGCAGTGCTGGGAACTGCGCTGGGATGTGAGTGCGTGGCAGCGCAGCAACACATCACGCTGTCACATTGCCAAATGGGACAACTGTCATTGGGCACCGGTGGGGAGAGGTGGAACACCAAAAAGGGTTGCTAGCTGGTAAGCAAACACTGTAAAGACAGGCCCCAAATTGTCTACAGTGAGGTGTAGATGCATAGCAAACTTTGAATCAAGATTAAAAATTGTAACGCCGCCCCACTGCGGTACAAGGAAGGTGACACGTCCGACATGTCTGAGTCTAGCACATGAAGGGAGTGGTGCATTGCTGATGGCACAAAGAGGACGGGATGGAACACAGGGTCATTCAATACTCCTGATGTGAGTGTCCATTCGGCCGAGTTGATAAAGATTGTGAGATACTCTGCAGTTAAGCCCCAGCTGGACTAGAGGGGAGTCGGTGAAAAAGCGAGCAGAGCATGATATTGCACTTGCTTTCAATTGTGAAGTTGTGTAGCAAGGAAAGGCCATCCAGAAGAGGTTGCAGATGACCTACACTACAACATTGGTTAAATAGAAAATCCACAGTTGTATAAGAGCACTGATGAGAGATGGCACTCGACAAGTCCCACGAAGTTTTCGCTGGCCCTGAGGCGGCATCTTCATTGAGAAGAGTAAATGCTAGCTGGTACCCCAGAGCAAATGGAACGAAGGTCATTCTCGTGTGGCATTGATGACCAGCAAAGGCATGAGCAAATGCACGGTAGCTGGAAATCATGCATATGTTCTCGTCACAAAACTATGCATGTAAACGACTAATGCACAATTGAGAGAAGATGCCTGTCTGCACTAATAGCCACAGATCCCTTCACCCTGAGATATGTAGTTTCTTTCACCTCACAAGTCGCTCGAAGTTGTATATTGGTGGATTTGAGGCACTGGCTCAATGGACACACCAATGGTGTCAAGTCAAAATGAGGACATATTTGCATGGGAAGGTCTAAATTTTTTCCTTGCTGTTCAGAGACAAGTCCAGATGGTAGAGGAAGATGTTCAATGCTTGTGGCCGACCACCATAATGGCAATACAGGCAGTACAACAATCCAATAACAAGACCATTTTGCTGAAAAAAGCGTGTCGAGGGGTCGTGCAAAGAGCTTGAGGTTGGGACTCTAATAAGTGATGGTGCGCAAAGGTGTATATAGTATTGCTACCATGGTGTGGTACGCGGTTCAGCAGCATGCCTGAATCTAGCCTGCAGATGCTCAAAGATGCCTGCCCTGAAGATTCCATTGACGGTGGACAGCAGCGACAAACTCACAGGCAAGCACTGGCTGGCACTGCCCACTTCAGAGCGAGTAACAGTGACAAACAAGCACAGAAAGGTTGTTGGTGGTCGAGTTCACAATGGTATCCACGTCTTCCTCAGTCAGTGCCTTCGTTGCTCCAGGAAGCAATGTCTAACATCCTTTACAGATGTACCCTATGCCAAGGATATGCCTCGATGGATCAACGTGAAAGTGCTCCCTGCAGACTACATTTATCCTAGTCGTGAATACACCAATGATGGGAAGTACTGCGCTCAACCCTGTTGGTCTGCTGATGACCGTATGTATTTGTACACTTGCTATACTGCTCTTCCATCCCTGATATGTTATCCTAGAAATGCTGCAATGTATAAAACTTGGCCTCGGTGAGCCAACTGACTGTCCTTTCTTTGCCAACATCTCTGTCCTGCCATGCTACCATATGAACGCACCTGCGAGCTCACACCCACTTCTGTTGGTCAAAGTCTTCGTCCACGATGGATTTCTACAGTTTGGTGCAGTCTCTGGTCTTCTGGACTCTTGGTCACCTTTTTGACAGAAGCACAGGCTCCACATTCAGATTTCATTACAGCCAACAACAATGCAGGTGCAAAGAATACAATGAAGTCCGTGTCCTTCTCAGGTACCATCGTTAGGGAAGAGCATGGGTTGGCCTAACCCGAACCCGTGGTGGGTTAACCCGTCATGGGTATGGGTGCGGGTAGCGATTGGCCAACCCGTGATACCCACGGTGACCCATGATGCTGCCACGGTGATCATGTTAGCAGCAGGTAGTCCTGAAGGCACTGGGATGCAGCACACACAAGTCAAAGGTGGATTCAACTGTCTACACAAGGTACACTACTCACCTGGGATGCAGCACACACAAGTCAAAGGTAGGGACTTGGGGCTGCTCCCAGGACGCATTTTTATCAGTCTGGAACCTATTAGTAATCAAGGAAGCAAATACCAAAGCAGGTACCTTTATGAGTCATCACCAAAACAAGTATCTCCTTGAGTCATCACCCAGGTGCTGTATCACCTTCAACAGATCAATGTGCCGTGATTGGTACATTGATCAATACTCAAACGCCTGTACACTTTTGAGTCGGTCTGTTCTCACTTTCCTATTTTTTTCTGTTTACTTTGATACCCACTTCCCGCATCCACACTGCACGACTGTGCACCTACATGAAAACGCACATGGCTGTACGACTGTGCATTACCCCACAATGATGTGCAACGACACATGACAATGCACGACCACAACGACATGCGCGAGCGCATGTGACCACGCAACGGCACAACAGCATGCACAACGACGTTCACGACCACGTGATGGCACGACAACGTGCACAACCACACAACTGCACAACGACGTGCATGGCCGCACAACCGCACACCTGCACACCACAACCAGGGTGCCTATCACACCCACCGCTGATGTACCTGGACGACGGTATGCCATGGTCGTCGAGTGCCTAGTTTTCATTGTTGGGTCATTTTCCAACTCACCTCCATCTCCATCTGGCAGCAGTACGCAGTCGGCCATCTCATCAGTGGTCTCGGCGTCAGTGCCCTCAGTGTGGCTGTCCCCATGTGCCAGGCTGAAACCATCTCTGCACAGATTCATGACTCCCTCGCAGCAACATACCAACTCTTCATCACCTTTGGCATCCTTGTTGCCTGTGAGTATCTAATGACCTTACACTCATATCCATTCATTGACATTCCACAGACTGCATTTCCATAGGCACATGCAGCGTCTCTGGTGCCGGCGCTTGGTGTACAGTCGTTATCGTCGGCATCCTCCACATACCCGAGTCTCCACGTTGGCTCGCCTGGCACAGCAAAATGGACCATGCCCAAGCTGCCCTTGCATGCGTGTGCGGTATCAATAAGGATGCAAAGCTCCCTCGTTCCAGGGCCTGTCGCCCATGTTCTTTGTGAGCACCTGCCCACGCTGTGTTGTTGCACGCGCACATGCGACAACAGCCACGTTGAGGCGTGCAATGTTCAGGTGGATCACACTCTCTTTGAAGCAGTAGACAATCACACCAGGTGCGGGCGGCGTCACCGATATGGATGAAGATATGGGTGTAGGAGCAGGTGCGGGATGAGGTGCACTGTATTAGGTACTTCTATGTTTTAGTTACTTATATATGTATTAGTTACTCGTATGTATTGTTTGTTGCATGTACATTGACCCCAGGTGAGCTGTGTAACCCGCGGGTTTGACCCGTACCCATACCCGTCCTGGCGGGTCATGATCCATGGCGGGTAGGGTGCGGGTTGCCTCTGTGTGACCTGGGGTTGACCCGTGCCCATTCAAAACAGGCATTTGCCTAACCAATCATGAACTGATGGGCTGCTTTACGTTCAACAAGCAGATTGCAAATGACATGCATAGGTACAGCATCCTGGTCTGGTATATTCATCTGGACTGGACGATAACACCAATGACAGTTGTCCAACACTCTGATGAGGGTTCAATGGTTACATGCAGTAGTACTTTGTAAATGTGGGCTTTCATCAATGATCGCAACAAGGATGACCCATATTCTGTGGTTTATGATGGTCCCCCAGGCACATTCAACTACATCTGGATGATGAAGAGTGGTGGTGCTCAAGGTTAGCAAGAAGTTTGCAGACTCATGTCTGGCCCATTGATCAGGTGTAAGTATTATGCATTCATGCTCAGATTAGCATTCAGGAGTTTTTTCAGATCCACAAGAACATCTTCCACTGTCATCAGAGACTGGCATCAATGTGAGCCCTTCCAGGGCCTTCCTCAGGGCAATTTCTCTGTCCTTCATTCGCCCAACCCTCCCGCCATCTGGGAAGGTGGTGCCATTGCTGCAGTTCCTAGATGAGATAGGTCTACCCCTCTGAGATTCAGCATCCCCCTTCCACAGGGTGACTTGCCTTTCATCAATCCTCCTATGGTAGCATCAGTTTTGCAACCCCCCCAGGCCACCTCAAGCAGCATATCAAGGAGGACATCTCTCTGATAAGCAGCTGGATAGCTGAAAATTGCTCCTTGATGATTATGCTAAGTGACTGGCATTCAGCGACAATGAAGGCCACATACACCTGAAGCGCAAATGAGATCACCTCGCCGCTGCTGAAATGCATGCTCATCCTGAGCGCTACCACAAAGTGATGAAGGGAATTCCACTGATTGAGCGCCAGCATTGAACTGAAGCCAGAGCTCATGCATTGAAAGAGAAGGCAATTGCTGAATATCACGAGCAGAATTGTGTGGGTCGGCAATTGCATGCAGAGGTTGAGGCAAAGGTGGAGGGTATGAAAGAGTATCAGCATCATTACTACCATCCAGTCCAGCTGCCACAATTGTGGGACACGTGTTTTGACAATTCGAAGAGTTGTGGTCTCAGCAGTTCAGCAGTGGAGACTTACAATTACCAGGTCATGCATCGTCCACCCCAACAGTACACTCAGCCTGGGGTTGCACCTCCACTACCTCCTCCATGCCAGTGCAAAGTAGGGCTGATGGATGCCAAGTTTGAACAGGGGCTTGCACAAAGGTTGATACAGGAGTACCACATAAACCATCTGGAGTCTGTGTCATCGAGTTCCACACAGTCATCAAGTTCCACACAGTTGTCGAATGGCAGACAAAGGATGGAAATTGACCTGTGGCAAGACAATGGTAACTTGTATGCTGATGATGAGCTGCCAGTAATGTTTTTCCCCCCTCCTTTGGCATTGTCTTTGCATGCACCTCTGTTGGACCTTCAAGGTTCAATGTCTCCGCTCACCCCCCTTCCATCTTCTCATGGTACCTCCTTGGCCCCTTCAATTCACGAATACTCACCTTTTGTTAAGGACTGGACGCCGGGAGGAACATCGGGTGACGGGTCGGGTACGGAAACGAGAGAACAGAGTTCTGTACCGATAGCGTTCCTTGGGCATGATACCGAGATTAATGTCTACGGGCTCAGCGAGGCTATTCGGCAATGCCAACTAGTAATTCACGCAGTTTATTACCTGTAGTTTTTCGCAGGGTGCGGGAGAGAGGGAACGAGAGTCCGGGATGGGCGTCCGGATAACGGAGACTGGGTGGCAGGAACCCTGGCGAGGTTCGGGGCTCAGAGGGTGGCGATTATCGCCGGGTGCAGTAGCAAGAGAGCGTTGAGCTGATTTGGCTCTAGGGCTAAGTCCTGACTGCCTAACTAGATCCTGTGAACTGGATGATAGCGAGGGGCTGCCTTAGTTGATATCAAGACTAAGTACTACATTGTATAGTTGCGTCTTTATATACTCGGGCGCTCGGGTGAATCGGGAGATGTGAGAACAAATTGGGAGGTGTGTGTAGCGCACACGCAGTAATTTACTATGGAGTGTAGTGTGCCCTTGGAGATGAGGTAAGCGGGTGTCGGGTGGGAGTGAAGGGAAGACGTGTCCGTAGTTCTTGTGGAGCGTAGGCAGGGGGTATGAATTAATGACGTAGGAGGGAGTAGTAGACTGGTAAGTAATTATTGTCGAAGTGGGGACTAGGCATAAGGGTGTGGATACGGGAGATCGGGAGGCAGGTGAAACGGGAGGCGGGTGAACGGGAATGGCTCATAACACCTTTCACTAGGATGCTACTGCCAAGTTCCTCATCTGAAGCATTGCTGAGAACAGTGACACCTACACCTCAGAGCTCTGTGCGAGCTGCTTTAACCACACCTGGCCCATCAAGTTTGTGTAGTGGGTCGCCTTCTACTACATCAACCTCTTCAAGCATTGGTGATGTACTGCCTCTGAGATCTGAATTGGTGGACCACAATCAGTCTGTGATGAAGACAAAGAGTCAGAAGAAGCATGAGAAGAAGAAGTGTTCCAAGGCTGCCAAGCAGTTATGGCAGAAGGCCCTGACCAATGTGATCCTCAAGCATAAGCAGGATAAGGATTACACCAAATATCTTTTTTCATTTCATATGTTAACTATATTCACAGATGACCAGCCTGTTGAGGTACCCTGGAAGGTGACACACTCTGACACGTTGACGGCAGTAATTTCTGCTCAAGCTGGAAAGATCTGTGAGGAGAAGGTACATTTCACCAACTATCCACCTGCTGGACACCAATTTCCTCGTGTCAATGATGTCTGGAGGGATGCCTTGGTCAACATTTACCAGGACAGATCACTTCTTAATGTTGATCCACCCTTCATTTTGTATTGGTTCTTTCCATCCCCTTACTATCTGATGACGACAGGTGCCAACAGTGCCAATCCAAAGAAATTCGAGCAGATCTGGCTCAACTGGTTGTCAATGGCTGATGTATGGTGCTCAGCAGCATCCAGTTTGACAATGGTCTCTGCTTCAGAGGACACACAAGCTGTTTCACTCCCACCTGCACTTTTGTCAGTGTCATTGTCATTGTCATCATCTCAGGATGTGGCAACAACACTCCATGCAAGCATGAAAACATATGCATGGTGAACATTGTTGGATGGTGTCTTGGAGAAGACTTTGCATACCCCTGGTGTTGGTATTGTGCCTAGCACAAACCACAAGGTTGTTGAGATGCATGAATAGGCAAAAGCGTGGTTTGGATAGTCAGCATCAATTGAGGGAGTCCCTGCAGAATGGTCACAATGAGGAACACAGTACGTCACAGTTGAGCCTTTGCAAAATGGCATCCCAGATGCACTCATTATTGAGGAGTTGTTCCTTGTCATCAAGATGAACTGGAGACATGAGTTGATGGCCTTGGATTGTGTTCTTGATCAAGATTTTCAATGTGCTTCCTAGGCCATGTAGTCACTGACAGACATCATGTTGGACTAGTCAGGCTATATCAAAGACTTGCAAGATCCAGCTGTTGAGTCTCTCTCTGCACTGACCATTGTACAATGTGGGATCAGCTGCATGCAGCAAAATGAATGGTTGCTCATTGTTACTGCCAGGTATTCTTCAATGAATTCCATCATACACCCATTGCTCCTTATTGTCTTTCAAAGTGGACTTTACGACTGGCGTTATCAGGAGCAGTCAAATCATATTAAATTCAACTATATTGGATGAGAAGACAAGGGGACATGGATGTTGATGCTGTAGATGGTACAAACTAAAATTTGTTCTACTTTATTATTGTGTTATGCACAAAATTCATATACTGTACACTAGAAGGCACTTCCAGTGTGGAAAACATTAGCAGCAAGAAGATTGTCAAGAAGGACATGGAGGTTGATGAGTCAGGTGCAAATGCAGGTGCATCTCATATCTGACATGTGTGAAATAATAAACATTATTCACATTTTATCTGACACTTTGTCATCTACTGTGTCATTCATAGAGTGGATACCATTATCCACCTGAACAGCTCTTTCTCCCAGTATATGAGGCATGGATGTTGGGCCTTCATGTAGTCTGTGACTGGGTGTCATCTTCTCAAGATGGTACCCTAACTACAGTGTGAGGCATTTCTACAATGTGGCCTTATCCTTGGTGGTTTGCACATGTCACAGAGGACGACAACAAGGTGTTGGTGAGAAAAATCTGGATGCATTGGCTCATCATGGCTGATGGTGCCACCAATGTTGAATGCACTGTTGGCACAGAGCCCAGTGTTGACAACGATGCGGGTAAGACATATCATGAGTTATCAAACTCTCCAATGCACAAACTTCTTCCCTTCCTCAACCTCGTTCTTTTCATAAGTTTCCCACCAGGCTCCTTCACCTGTGAATGCTAACTGTATACAGACAACATCGAACTCAGCCATTGACTACTCAGATTCATTGACTGATTTGTTGACCGATCTCCTCACTGCCTTGATACTCACCAATGATGGATCTGAACAGCCATCTTGAGTGAACAAATTGTGGTTATCTCAGGAGGAGTTTTAACACAACTGAGCAGTATCCATCACCCAAGAAATCAGTCAAGTTGCCCTTGTAGATGCAGAACAGAGTATTAGGATGGTGGTTTTGAACCAGGCCTCCCCAGCACAAGGTCCTCTTCCTCACATGACAACAGCTCAATCTATTGTTCCTGTTTCTTTAGCCTCCTCATCTTGCCATACCCAGACTTCTTGAAGACTCTTCACCTCCTTCAGCCTGCTCAGTGTCAAGTTCCAGCATGCAATGCACAATCATAGAAAGTTGCTACTGCCATAGAACAGCATCTTTGAGAAGTAGGCCACACCCTTGATATTCCCAATCTTGACCATGGTGATGAATTTACCTCAGCAATCTTGTGGGAATGCCTTGAGGAGGCTGCTATAGCAGTCCAGAATGCTGGTGTCTCATTGTTAAAGATTAAATGTTCTATGCCAAAAGCACTTGGTGTCAAGGAGAGGGTGCATGCCTTGCTTCTTTTTGTTGGTGTGAGAATTGCTGGTGTGTTGAAGGTTCTTCCACCACTATTGAAGGAGTCCACTGGGTGTGGGACTGAGGCTAAAGTCTACAGGCTCGGTGAGGCTATTGGGCAACATCAACTAGTAATTCACATGGTTGGTTACCCGTAGTATTTTGCAGGGTGTGGGAGTGAGGGAATAGGAGTCTAGGATGGATGTCCAGATAGCAGAGACTAAGTGACAGAAACCCTGGTGAGGTTCAGGGCTCAGAAGGTGGCAATAAACACTGGGTGCAGTAGCAAGAGAGTGGGGAACTGACTAGCTGAGGCTAAGTCCTGACTGCCTTTTAAGATCCTATGAACTGGATGATAGAAGGGGCTGCCTTAGTTGATATTAAGACTGAATATTACAATGTAAACTACAGCCTTATATACTCAGACACTCAGGTGAATTGGGAGACATGAGATGAATTGGGAGGTATGTGTAGCACATATACATTAACTAACTACAGAGTGTAGCATGCCCTTGGGGATGAGGTAAGTGGGTATCAGGTGGGAGTGAAAGGGAGATATATCTGTAGTTCTTTGGAGCGGGGCAGGGGGTATGAACTAATGACATAGGAGGAAGTAATATACTTGTAAGTAATTAGTATCATGATGGGGAGTAAGTGTAAGGGTATGGAAACAGGAGATCAGGAGGTGGGAGACACCATTAAGTCTGGGTGTGCCAGGAGCTGGAAGTCAGAAGGATGACTGGATGAGGCAAACTAGTACTGATGAATAGGACTGTCACAGGCTTGGTGAGGCTAATCGGCAACACCCACTAGTTATCGACCATGTAGTTACCCATGTATCAAGCTAAGGATTACAAGTTATTACAGAGAGTACATATATATATATATTGGGAAATCAGGTGCATCAGTAGATGTGGGAGTTGAGCAGGAGTCGGGTGGTTCAGTACTGTGCTAAGTACTATGGGGCTGTAAGTAGGTTGTTACTGGTAACCACAGATGTATGTTCTTGCAGTATTGTGGAGCATAGTAAGAGCAATGAAAGGTAAGGCAAAGGACGGGGGTTGATGCACCAGGAAGAAGTGGGGAGCGGAAATGGGAGGTTGGGAGAATTGGGTGGAACAGTGACAGGAAAATGGCTCATAACAGATGCAGGAAAAAAAATGGAAATGGCTCATAACAGAAGCAAACCTCAGGAAGCAAAGGCCTATCAAACTGTTTTTGGTTGTGTCCATGGTAGACTATATCACCCGTGCTCTGTTGGATCCTGAGGTTGAGAAGTACTGTGATGCCACTTGCAATGATACAATGAAGTTGTTAGGTGCCACTTTAAGTGTTATCTCAAATGTCTTCAAAGCAGATTTCTTGAAAACTTTTGAAGGTCTGGATGGAGCATGGCAAACTTTTTGTCAATAGAGGGAAGAAAGTCCAGTTAGCTTTCGTGCAGCATATCGACTTTTTCAATCCTAATGGATCGCGGATGCGTGGCAATCATGATTCCATTGGCATTATTTCCTTTGCCAAATTTCAGCAGCATCTCATAGCTGCCAATTGTTGAATATTGGGATCCATCCAAAATGTTTGTCATTGACATGATGCATTGTATTTTGGAGGGGATTGTTCACTATCATTGTCGCCACATCCTTACTTTAGACAGGAAGATGCTCAAATTGAACGGCTGCGCTCAGGCTGTGCCAGCCTATATTTATCAATTTATGCCCTACGATGACACTTGCCACCCTTCTTGCCATGTGACATCATCCAAAGAGTTGAAGCACATTGATCAAATTCATGAACAACTCATGAAATCATTGGAGGATGATGCACTTATCTCCC
The DNA here is from genome assembly GCA_000934395.1 of Fistulina hepatica ATCC 64428. Taxonomy (NCBI): domain Eukaryota; kingdom Fungi; phylum Basidiomycota; class Agaricomycetes; order Agaricales; family Fistulinaceae; genus Fistulina; species Fistulina hepatica. The sequence continues at coordinate 143,395 of KN882033.1, read as the reverse complement.
CACCCTACATTATGTGGTGCTCACATTGGATTTATATGCATTGAGCGAAGGCAGGGTGACAAAAGAGATACTGGCGAAGAGGTTGGTCGAATGGGTATGTCCTTTCCTCTCGCTCGCATGTGCACCACCTGACCGACCTGCTAGCGCAAGACCAAGCCTTGGAATTGCCCTGCAATATCGACAGAGTTTATCATGTCAGCAACTCTAGACCTTGTTCAGAAGGTTATTAATGAAGCTGTAGCCCCATCCTGGCTTGAATTTGTCCCTCAAAATTATGGAGAAGCCAGCACAGGAACAATAAAGGCTGCCAAATGGCATGTGCTAAGCATAGTCTATATTCCTTTGGCACTCATCCTCCACTGCATAGGGAGTGACAGCATTCTCTCCCTCGAAGGTTCACCAATTCTTCTCATGCTTGACCACAGTATGGCACTATTCCAAGTAACTCTGCTTGCTTGCTCAGAGTGCTTGAGTTGAACACCAATTCTCACATCAGTGGTGAGGAAATATTCTGATCATTGCAGGAGACCTCGAGGCCACAATTCTTATCTCCTACCTCTGTGGCGTGAACCTCCAGTGCTGGCTGAGACAGTCTGATTGCCCAGAAGTTATATGACAATTCAAACATCTGTTTGAATGTGCTTTCATTGTTAGTAAACACAGAAGCACCATTTTTGACAATGAGGTGAAGACCAAGAAAACAACAGAACTGGCTCATCATACTCATAAGGGAATAGTATACTCTGTCACTCACTCTCATCTTGGCAACAGCCTTGTATCCAGAAAATCAACATCTGTGGTTCACAGGTTTTTCTCTCAATCCATCAACAGAAGGCTTTGCCTACCCAGCTCAGTGATCTGTTCCATCACTATTGTGTTAGCAGCAGGTAGTCCTGAAGGCACTGGGATGCAGCACACACAAGTCAAAGGTAGATTCAACTGTCTACAAGGTAGTCCTGAAGGCACTGGGATGCAGCACACACAAGTCAAAGGTAGGGACTTGGGGCTGCTCCCAGGACGCATTTTTATCGGTCTGGAACCTATTAGTAATCAAGGAAGCAAATACCAAAGCAGGTACCTTTATGAGTCATCACCAAAACAAGTATCTCCTTGAGTCATCACCCAGGTGCTGTATCACCTTCAACAGGAGCCTGTCTAATCTCAACTCACCTTTGTATTATCAGCCTGCAGCATCTTCACCACCCTCTTCATTGCCCTCTTTGGTCTATTCTGATACCACTCCATCTCATCTGCCAATGAGCCTACCCAAGACTCTGTTGAACTGTCAAACAGCTGACTGTCTGACTGCTTGACTCTGCCCAGCAAGTATATAACTTATGCCAATCAGAGACCCATGCGCTCTTGGCCCAAATTAGTGGGATTAGTGGGGAATCTAACCACCAACAGGCAGTGAATACCTATTCTGCCCACCAGGCCATTCATTTGGATGGTAATCCCTTTTTTTTTTCTTGCTTACTATTCTATTTCATGAGCAAGGGCTCATGGAAATATCTTTTGCCCTTACTCGAATTCATGACTATGATCTGCTGCATGGCCATTGTCTTCATATGCTGTTGCACACACCATCAGCATCTTTGTCTTCTGAAGACTGGGGTGCCTAGAGCATGAGTTCTGCCCCTAGCAAAGTCTCTCTGTCACACAAGGAACCTCCCAAAAGTGTACATCCCCCTTCATTTCAAAGCTCAGATATTGAGTTTTTTCGTGAACAGCTTCCCAAGCCGCTCACTTGAGCACCAGATGCTTAAGTCCCCATCAGTAAATTACCCAGCTATAGACCACTTATAGACAGGTAAGCCCATTTCTTCAGATGCCCGTTTACTTACAGACCTCTCAGTTTATTGTCCTGCCACCTGGTGTATTGTATAGTTGTACACATACACTCCACCCTGTCTACCCTCATATATTACCTCCCCTGCCTCCTCCGAGTTTTGTACAGACCATGAGTTCACCTGCCACTGTCCTTACAATTTCACAGACCCAAGCTAAGCAGTTTACCTATATGCTCATTATGCCACTCACACCAAGTCCATTTTAAAGTCCATTTTAGTATCATCACCACTTCGAAATAATGATAAGACCAGTTGTCACTATATTGGACTGTCTGTTAAGTCCAGGTGCACGGGGAGCTGGGAGTTGGAAGGACAACTGGATGATGGGTGAACTGGTACTGATGAGTAGGATGATCATGGGCTTGGCAAGGCTATTCGGCAATGCCTACTAGTTTATTGATTGGGTGATTACCCATGTATTTCACAGAGAAGATCGGAAGATAATGGGCTGGGGAAAAGGTTCCAGACACCATAAGGAATGAGAATGACTTAGCAGTTGAGAACACAAGTCCCCCTAGATTGAGGAAAGCAGAGAGCTTGACAATGGAGGATCAAGAAGAGATTTGAACTTGAAGACTTTTAGATAAATAACAAGATATCAAGCCAAGCTATACACCACTAACTAACCAGGTTTAGATAGTATGGGAGAGCTCTGAGGATCAGGGGTGGGAGATGGAGATCAGGAGGCAAAGTAATACTGTGTAGGTTACTGACTACAGAGTGTAGACAGTAACCATCTGTCTAGAATTGGGAGTATGGAGGGTGGTGTACTAGTGAAGGGCCTATAGATAGTGTGGAGTATGGGCAGAGGGTGTGGGGTGTAAGAAGACAAGGCCAGGAGTATGGGATCGGGTTGGGAGAATATGTCACCTGATGTGGACACCTGGGTGTCAACTACATAGACTGAATATAATCAAGGGGCTCAGAGGCAGAGTCCCTTGATTGTATTCAGGCAACCCCTACCACCCATCTTTCTGGTAGTTTCCAGGGATTTCCAGCAATATCCCCTGCCCCACAGCACTCCAGCCCATATCATTTCCAGCATTTCCAAGGTGTCAAATGCAGAAAATTCTAAATAAAATGTATTCTAGGCATAGCTATTGTAATCAAAGGAAGACCTAAGTCCTATGTGTTGGGCCCCACAAAGCCCTGGCCTGTAATGAAGTCCATGTCAAAGCCACTATTCATTGTGTGAGCATGTCCCAGCCCCAAGATGTTGCCTTGGTCCATGAAAGGGTGCTGATAGTAAGGATCATCCACCTGGTCCCAGGGCATCACCACCCACTCACTCAGTGGCAGGGAGTGGGGGTCCTTTGTCCTGTGCCAAGCTGCTGGGATGAGGAGTCTGAGACATCTTGAACATCAGAGCCTTCACTGTGAAACTGATTGGAGGACTGGTTGCCAGGCTGTCCAAAGGTGCCTTGAGTCCCCATGGAAGACAGAGTGTCCTGGGGCCAGGCCCCAGAGGCTCCACAAGAGCTGGGCTGGGGCATGGGCAAGTATGATTGGATGGCCAGCTAGGGATAGGGCTGGGCTATCTGGTCCAGCAGGCTTAGAGTTGGGCTAAGGGGGCTTCCCTGGGTAAAGTTTGTGGGCCTAGGCTCTGGCACCATGATAGCACCAATACTGCCCCACTCACTGTTGATGTCCATGTTGTTGGCCAAGCTGCTGAGGTGATCAGTGTTGTGGACCTCCTCAACCCCATCATCACACAGGGGCCTTGGCACCTTTTGAGGCACACTTCTTCCGTGGGTGATAGACAGTTATCCCTGATGCCTGTAGAGCCCAACTCTGCTCTACAGACTCCTGCACTTCTTCCTTATTGAGTTGATACCACTCATATTCTTTCTGGTGGATAGCAGCCAGCCACCTCTGAATGGTGATAGAACCTAAAGGATGGGAAGTTAGATCTAGAATAGTTGATACAAATGAAGGTCTTATCTGTGGTGGCGAGCTTTCCATAAAATGTCCCTAGGCTTACCCATGATCAGAATGTGTGTGGTTGTTAAGTGCAGGACCAATCAGGGTTCGGGTATGGGAGAACCAGGAGGAAATGACCGGCCCCTGAGGTGAGAGGTTGTGAGCCCTGAAGGTATCAAGGCAGAGAGAGCATCTACAGGCTAGGCGAGGCTATTTAGCAATGCCAACCAGTCTTCACTCAGTTGGGTTACCCGTAGTATTTCAGAGGGACCATGATGAGGAGGTGAGAGCCCGGGATGGACATCCGAGTATCGATGACTGGGTGGCCAGGTGTTCGGGTGAACAAGACCGGCTGGGAGAGATGACTGATGTGTCAAATGGCATGGCTTGATACCGAGACCCAATGACGGAGAGGTATTGGGAGACAGGTGGCCGGGAGCACACCAGAAGGAGTCTGCTGAAGAGATATCAAGAAGGGATGAGTGCGGGTGGACCACTAGTGCGGTGGTCCGATCCCTTAGTCGACAATAGACATAATATGCGAGGGTTCTAATCCTTGTGGGAGAGTCCTTGTTAACTGAGTGAGTTCACATCATAAATTGGTGCTTGGAGTATTAATGAAATAAGGAATGGAGTAGTAAACAAGATATCAAGACTGAGGTTCAACAAGTAATTTACAAGGAGTATATATACTTCGAGAAAACCGGGTACATCGGGAGGTGTGGGAGGGGAGTGGGAGTCGGGTGGAGCTATACTGCACTATGTACTATGAAGCTGTATGTGGGAGGTTACTGGTGGTAACAGGTGTATGTTCTTGCAGTATTGTGGAGTGGTAGATATGGGTGAAGGGCGGTGAGGTGAATGACAGAAGGTGGATGTACTGGGAAGTAGTGGGAATGGGAGCAGGAGGTCGGGAGATCAGGAAAAGGGTGGTAATGAGAACGGCTCATAACAGCGGTACAGGCTTTGTCATTCCACTCATCATCTCCAGCTTCTTGTAGACATCCATGACTTACATTGGATGTTCAGGATTAGCCACGCCATGATTGTAGATTATGCTGTAAACAATATTATAGTCACTATAGCAACAAAGAAAAGAATGGCCTGCCTGTTGACCTTTGCTGCTAATTGTATTTGATTCACTGTGACCGTGAAATCCACCATTTGTAGCACATTATTCACACGGCGGCACTACAGAGTCAAGGTCTCCAGCGAGTTTGACAACAGTGCAACATTGTGAAGACTCTATCCCTCACCATGCAACAAACTCTTCACCACCTGAACCCAGTTTTCATATGCAGGGTAACCAAGTGTTGTCTTGTTGTGTCTCATCAGGTTATTCATGAATTTCTCAGCCTTCTGCAAAGCCAGACCTGTGTCATTGGGAACTGGCACAGTAGCCACAGAGAAGCTTGTTTGCATGGCGCTGTCCACACCAATACAACACCTTTTGTTGTGCTGGCATGTTGCTGCTGATTCACACTTCTTTGTGGATTTGCTGCCGTATTGGCAGTTTGGATAGGGATGTTGGCTGCACAGTAATTTGGATTTATGCCACTGTGCAATTCCGCTTGTGGTGAACCTTGGTGGCATTCCCCTGTGTATTAATGTACATGTTGTGCAGTGGTATTGTAGAATAGTAAGTATATAACACATACCTCAGAATTTTGGATGTCACCAGATGACAAAACTGTACCTGCACTGTCTTCACAACTGTTATGAGCCACTTACCAATTTCTGGTCTCCCAACCTCTGACCTCTGGGAACCTGGTCTTCTGGTCCTCTGGACACCTCAGTCACCTCCCACTTGATCTCAGTCACTGCCATCTACCTCCCAGACACCAGTCTCCTGATCTCCCAAGCTCCTGCATGCTTTTTTGGAACTCCCAACCTCAGTATACAGTTATCTATCAGCAAAAAGGCTTTAGCTCCTGCCAGTTCTAGACCTGATCTGAATCAGTGGCAGGGCTGCCCCGTGACACATGACAATCAAGAGAGCTCTGAGATGACATCAGTGGATCTTTGAATGCTCTGAGAAGCTTTTCTAAGCATACTTAGGGAAGTGCACAGGTTAACCTGGGGTGATAAGATGCCAACCTGAACCCTACCTGCCATGGTTCATAACCCACCATGACAGGTATGGGTACAGATCAAACCCATGGGTTGCACAGCTCACCTAGGCTTATAGTGCACACACAAGTAGCAATTAATATATACAAGTAACTACATAATACATCATGTAACTACTATATATATTGTGCACATCCTCATGCTGTCACACTGTCCTGCAGTCATGCACACTGACATCATATCTGATTAGGGCGAGTCTGCATTGTCTCGAGACTGTGTGGACACACATTGGTGGTGTGCTGTGCTGCAGGTGCATGAAATAGTAGATGATGGCTTCGATTAGAGCCCTGAAACATGAAAAACTGTTAATAAATAGGTGAGTTGTGGTGAAGTGTATGATATATACCCTAATTGGGGTGAGTCCACATTGGCTCTGGACTGCACAGATGCATGTCAGTGGCGTGCTGTGGGTGCATGGAGTAGTAGATAATAGCTTCAATTAGAGCCCTACAGCACAAAAAACTGTTAAGAAATGAGCGAGTTGTGGCAGAGTGTACAATAGATATCTGAAAATGGTGAACTTCATTCAAGAAGCAGGTATTGAGTGTATGGTGATCGGTAAATTTAAATATATTGATCACCATGGTGGTGTCCCTAATTCTGACCATGGATCACCATGGGTAGCACAGGTTGGCCAATCATTACCCACACCCATACCTGTGACAGGCCTGTGCCCATCCCTATATGTCAGTGTATATCTTTGGAACAAGAAGCTTATTCGCTGTGCAGCTTATTGAGGCTAATAGAGACACTAAAGGTGGATCTGTACAAGGCTATATTTGAGAAAAATGGTTGAAAAATGAGTGAAATATAAAAACTTATCTGAGAAACTGTGCACTTTCAGATTTCTCAAATCTCTCATGAGAGATTCAAGAAATCTGAGAAATCATGTATATCTTCCAAATGAGGGAAGCACTGACCATGCAGCCAATGGAGAAATGAGTAAAATAGTGAAAACTCACCTGGGGTCAGGACCTCACCCCAGATGGGGACATATCTTCCGAACCAAAGAAGTGCCGGCCACATGGCTTACTCAGGCCAATAGAGGCATTCAAGGCGATGCTGTAGAAGCTTGAGTTTGAGAAAAACCATGCAGAAATGAGTGAGATATCAAAAACTCACCTAAGAAACTGTGTACTCTCAGATTTCTCAAATCACTTGCAAGAGACTCGGAGTTGGCTTGGAGCCTGAGTCACACATGTAGAGATCAAAACTGATGCCAAACAGATACAAATTTGATTGGACTTGAATGCAACAAGGCTCTCTCTCTTTATCCTTCTACCTCTATCTCCCTCATACCCTCTTTCATTTTCTGCCTAGTTTTCTCTTTACAATTCTGTTGTTCAAAATGGTATGTTTTATCAGTGTCATTGATGCTTATAGTGTTCACTGACTCAAATATGGCTCTATCTTTAGGTCAGCTCATAATATATTAAGCAGAACTACTTTTATCTGTTGTATCATCAGTACTAAGTTTTTCTTTTGTTCCTATAAGTGCAAGTGTGATTTCCCATTGCACCATCTGCTGATGGTGAGACAGCCTTGTACCTTTTGTTGAGTTTTTCTTTGTGCAAGTGTGGTTTCCCATCATGCTGTCTGCTGATGGTAAGACAGCCTTATAGTTTTTTTGTGTAGTTTTTCTTTCTGTAAGTATGGTTTTCCATCATGCCATCTGTTGGTGGTAAGATAGCCTTGTACTTTTTTTTTGTTGAGTTTTTCTTTGTGCAAGTATGGTTTCCCATCATGCCATCTGCTAGTGGTGAGATAGCCTGTTAAGGGCTGGATGCTGGGAGGAACTCTGAGTGACGGGTCGAGTACAGAAACGGGAGGATGGGGTTCAGTACCGATAGAGTTCCTTGGGCACAATACCGAGGTTAACATCTGTGGGCTCAGCGAGGCTATTCAGCAATGCCAACTAGTAATTGATGTGGCTGATTACCCATAGTATTTTGCAGGGTATGGGAGTGAGGGAGTGGGAGTTCGGGATGGGCATTTGGATAGCAGAGACTGGGTGGTGGGAACCCTGGCGAGGTTTGGGGCTCAGAGGGTGGCAAGTATCGCCAGGTGCAGTAGCAAGAGAGTGGGGAGCTGACTGGGCTCTGAGGCTAAGTCCTGACTGCCTAACTAGATCCTATGAACTGGATGATAGTAGGGGCTGCCTTAGTTGATATCAAGACTAAATTACTACATTGTAAAGTTAAGTCTTATATACTCGGGCGCTTGGGTGAATTGGGAGATGTGGAACAAATTGGGAGGTGCGTGTAGCGCACACGCAGTAACTTACTATGGAGTGTAGCATGCCCTTGGAGACGAGGTAAGTGGGTGTCGGGTGGGAGTGAAGGGGAGATGTGTCCGTAGTTCTTGTGGAGCATAAGCAGGGGGTATGAACTAATGACATAGGAGGGAGTAATATACTGGAAAGTAATCAATGTCATGGTGGGGAATAAGCATAAGGGTGTGGGCATGGGAGATCGGGAGATGGGAGAAGCAAGAGATGGGTAATCGGAAATGGCTCATAACAGTACCCTCCCTTTAGGGCTGAGCCCTCGAAGCCCAGGCCCTAACCATGAAAATAAGCTTAAGCGCGTGGGAGTTTGGTGACTCGGGTTGAAATACCAGACTAGAAACTGTGAGGGTCAGGTTCCACAACCCACGGCCTTTGTTCCACAACCTACAGCCTTTGTTCCACAACCTATGGCCTTTGTACCGATACACCCATGTACTGCCCACCTTGCTCCTCGTCTTTGCCATTCTCACATTACCGATTACTACTTATGGAGGTCTTGTGTACTATTAGTCTCGTGTCTGTTGTATTGTCTATTTGTACATGTCTCAGTTGTTTCCGATGAGGCCTATCTTTGTATTCGCTGCTCTTGTACCTCATTGAATCTATGCTCATCTTGATCATTTGTTCTTCTACCCTGCGTGCTCAAGACCACCGTTCGCCGAACAACCTTCCCATCACAGTTAGATTCGACCAATTGACTGATCTCTGCTCAACTCTTGGCTTTCTGAACTGGTTCTCCTATTGCCCCTATTCCCAACAATGCTCGCCACAACTGCAAAATGTCCACTGAAAAGATTGAGGTCGAAAGGCCTGGTCCTCCCCCATCCAATCTGACTTGGAGCGACTTCGAGACTATGCTGAAGATGATGAATTCGATGCAGCAATCTATCTCGCAGGCCTCGAGTCAACATGCAGTTATTGGCAAGGCCTTTGAAGGCGTTACCGACAACCTCAACCTCATGTCTTCCCAACTACGTTCTAGTATCTCCTCGAGCGCCAGCGCTACTCAGCATGCGACCTCTCGGGCACCTGCTCGGTTCAAAGAACTGGCCGTATTCAAGGGCAAACCCTCAGAGGTTAAGAAGTTTATCGTTGATATTACTGACACCATCAGACTGCAGCGTAACATCCTCATGACCGATCGCGATAAGGTGATGTTTTTCGCCAGCTATCTCGACGTTGGTACTCTGAAGCAGTGGTACCATTCCCTTGTCGCTACTGAAAATACTGCACTGGATGACTTCAAACTTTTCCTCAACCTCTTTGAGCACCATTTCAGCGACTCCGATATCGCTTTCACCGCTCAGCAGAAGATCAATGAGCTTCATCAAACTGGGTCATGTGCAAGCTATACGTCTCGCTTCCTTGACCTTCTCATCAATCTCGATTACACCAAATCAACCAAGATCCAAATCTTCCACTGCAATCTCAAGCCCGAGCTCAAAGAGTGTCTCTCCATCAAAGAATCTCCCGATCGCCCCAAGAAGTTTACCGATTATTATAAATGGGCGATCAATGTCGACAACAATTTGCATCGACAAGAACTTGAACATTGTCAAGAGGCTGCTCAGACAAATTCGAGGCTGAATCCCTCTTCATCTTTTTTCTCTTGCCATGAACATACTGTTAATTACTCACAGCACCCAATAAATCCAACTGGTCCAACTAACAATTCCTCAAGATTGCCTCCCGGCATCCCTATGGAAGTTGATGCCACCCGAGTTTTCCCTCGTGGCCCAGTTACTCAGGCTGAACGTGACCGCCGTCATGCTCAAAACTTATGTGCCTACTGTGGCGGCCCCGGACACCAACCTACCAACTGCCCCAACATGTCTAACACTGCCAAACAGCGTTTTCAGCTTCGACATGCCTCTGCGGCGCCTGCCCCTCATGCAGGTGCCCACAGGGACGCGTAAGTTCATCACCTCAGGTCTCTCAAGCTCTGGAGAGTGACGAGACCTGCCAAGCGTTACCACAAACTCCAGAGCAATCATCCATCCGCATGTCAAACGGATTGTATGTTTCTTCTTCTATTTGTTCTCCTTCTCCGTTTTATCAATTCGCTTCTGGCTCGTATATTTATTCATCTGATCATTTCTTTATCCCGGTTTCCCTTTCTTTTCCTTCTCATTCTTCTCTTCATACATATGCTATGGTCGACTGTGGTGCTTCCAATTCTTGTATTTCTAGCTCTTTCGCCACTCAACACTCTCTACCCCAATGTCTTAAGGACGTCCCTGTACCAATATTAGCAGTCGATAACCACCCCATAGCGTCTGGACTGATCACCCAAGATGTTATTTCTGATCTTTCTGTTTCTTCCCACCACAAAATCCTTCCCCTTGCTGTAGTATCCGTACCTTACCCTGTTATTCTTGGCCTTGATTGGCTTCAACATCATAATCCACATATTGATTGGCAGAACACCAATCTCTCCCTCGATTGCTGCAATCTCCTTAACACACATCCCATTTCTGTTTCTGCAAAAGGCTCTGGTCTGACACTTCATTCTACTTCGTCGACATTAAATTCATTTCCAGCACCGGGCTTTAATTTTCGATTAACCAGATCGCCATCTCTTACTACATTTGCAACTAACTACACCACTACTCATTGTTCTCAACCATTACCACCTCTTCATACTTCGTTCCTCTCATCTCTTACTTGCCTTAACGGCCTTGGTCGCACGGCATCTCCACCTCTCCAAACTCTCTTCTCCTGCACTCCCAAACCTGACATCAAACTTGTCAATTCCCATCAATTTCTATGTGCTTCACGTACTAATCCTTCTACCTCTTGCATGCTCCGTTTTCACGATGTAACATCACCTGTTTTTGTTAACTCCTTCAGCGTAGACCCACCACCCGACCTCAACCCCCCCCACCACCCGACATTCCTCCTGACAAGCTCACCGATCCTGACGACGATTTTTGGCATCTTGTCCCTGATAAATACAAGAGCTATGCTGAAACTGTCTTCAACCCACGTGAATTTGAAAAGCTTCTACACCACCATTCTTATGACATCAACATTGAACTCGAAGAAGGGAAGACACCGCCCTTCGGCCCTATCTATCACCTCACCCCGGTTGAACATGAAGCCATTGCCGAGTATGTTAACTCAAATCTCAAACGTGGTCATATTCGCCATTCCACCTCTTCTGCTGGCATGCCTGTCTGTTTTACATGCAAGAAAACTGGAGAGATCTGCTTATGTGTTGATTTTCGCGGCCTTAATGCCATCACTCGGAAGAATCGCTACCCCTTACCTCTTGTCAATGATCTACTTGATCGTGTACAAGGTTGTAAAGTCTTTTCCCTCATTGATCTTAAATCTGCCTATTTGCACCTTCACATTCGTGAAGGTGATGAATGGAAAACCGCTTTTCGAACTCATTTAGGACTCTTCGAGCATCTTATAGTACCATATGGATTAACAAACGCACCCGCCGCCTTTCAATCCTTCATCCAAGACACCTTACGTGACCTACTTGACATCGTATGTGTCATGTATTTGGACGACATCCTCATTTTCTCCAAGACTCCTGAAGAACACACTCAACACATCTGTCTTGTTCTCAATTGCCTCCGCAATGCGTCCCTTTGTGCCAATGTCAAGAAGTGCGAATTTGACAAATCTGAAGTTGAATTCCTCAGCTATGTCATTGGCGCTGAAGGCATCAAAATAAATCCAAAGAAACTCGACACTGTTCGTGACTGGCCCGAGCTGATGTCATCCAAGGACGTTGCTTGTTTTCTTGGCTTCACTAACTTTTATCGATGTTTGATCTTCAACTATTCTCAAACAACCTTACCTTTAACAGCCCTTCTTCAAAAGAGTCCTGTGTTTGAGTTCTCAACCCATGCATGGAACACTTTCAACCATCTCAAATGCCAATTCTTGCAGGCTCCTGTTTTGCGCCACTTTGATCCTCAACGTCCATGCACCCTTCACACTGACACGTCAAATTTTGTGCTATCTGGCATATTACAACAACCCGACGACTGTGGCACACTTCACCCTGTGGCATTTTACTCACGCAAATTCTCCCCTGCCAAAATCAATTACGATGTGCATGACAAAGAATTACTTGGTATCATTGATTCTTTCCATGACATGCGCACCTGGCTCCTCAGCTCCCTGCATCAAATTACCGTCATCACCAACCACAAGAATCTAGAATACTTTATGTCCTCGCAAATTCTTAACTGCCATCAAGCATGATGGGCTATGTTCCTCACCGATTTCGACTTCATTCTTGATTGGGCACCTGGAACGCAAAACATTGCTGATGCTGCTTCCCGCCATCCGGACTTCGTCCTTAAATGGGGGGATGAGCAGGTCGAGGCTCAACGACATACAATTCTAACTTCTGAACATACTCATCGACTCTTTTCAGAACTGCCTCCATCTCCCCCTCAACCGTCGAATACCGCAATCTCTGCTCTCACAACACTTGCAGTCGACAATTCTGAGCTCCTCAACCATTTCAAGAGTGCCTTTCGTGAAGACCTGGAATGGCGTGAAGCTATTGCACGTGGAGACCCTAATTTCCACATCGAAAGCAACATTGTCTTTCATAATGGACGATTATATGTTCCCCCATCTTTATGACTCGAAATTCTCTTCAGACGTCATGATGCTATCCTCTGAGGACACCCTGGATGATCGAGGACTCTTCAATTCATCTCTCGCGACTATTCTTGGCCCGGAATGACAACATATGTTTGCAACTATGTACAAGCTTGCGATGTCTGTCCATGAATCAAGAACCCACGTCACAAGCCTTATGGCTTGCTGCAACCTCTCAACATTCCCTTGCACCCTTGGAAGTCAATAACCATGGATTTCATCGTCAAACTGCCAGCATCCCATGGATACAACAGTGTGTTTGTTGTGTGCGACCGCCTTACCCGTGCTGCGCACTTCATCCCCTGCCGTGAATCTATGACGGCAAAGGACTTCGCCTGGCTCTTCCTCAACCACATTTTCTGAATCCACGGTCTACCCGACTCCATTATTTCCGACCGCAGCCCTGTCTTTGTATCTCACTTCTGGCAGGAACTCATGGCCCTTCTCCGTGTCGACATAAAGACCTCCACCGCATACCATCCCCAGACTGACGGTTTGACTGAACGCACTAACCAGACCATTGAAACATATATTTGTGCCTATTGCTCACACCAACAGGACGATTGGGTAGATTACATACCGCTTGGAGAGTTTTGCTTCAATAATCTCGAGAACTCGTCTACTCGCACCACCCCATTCTTCGCCAACCTTGGATTTCACCCTGCCTTTGAACCACGAATCACTGATCACTCGACAGTCCCAGCAGCCGATGACTTTGCCAAGCATTTAGCATATATTCATGATGAATTGCGTGCCAAACTTCAATTTGCCCAAACCGCTCAAGCTAAATTCCACGACCATGTTCACTCCTCCCCTCCATCTTTCACACCTGGTCAACTTGTCTGGTTACTCCGTCGCCATATCAAGTCCACCCATCCTTCTGATAAATTAGATCACTGCCGACTAGGGCCTTACGTGTTGTCAGCAATGTCGGCCCCAACACCTACATTCTCGACCTCCCCTCCTATCTTTCCCATCTTCATCCGGTTTTCAATGTCACTCTTCTTGAGCCATATCACGATCTGTCCAATTTCCATCCACACGCCACTCCTATTCCCTTCAACTTATCTCCCGAATCTGATCCTTCTTTTTCTATTAACTGCATCCTTGATTGCTGCAAGATTGGACGGTGCTATGACTACTTGGTTTCCTACAAGACTCTTCCCGAATCCGAAAATTTATGGATTTTGTTATCCGACATTCCCACATCATTCAATGAAGCCATCCACCATTTCCACCATCACCATCCCTGTGCCCCGCACCCACATCCCATCACATTGAACTGCTATTTTTCTTCTCCATCCGAAGTGTCTCCTGTCCCAGTAGCTGACCCTCACATAAATTCTTCAGACCCTGCTGCACCGTCAAGTCCTCCACTGCCTCTTGCCTGCTCCGCCATCACCTTCGTTCCCTGCTCACCGTCGCCACCAGTCATATGCAAGAGATGGAGATCTTGGTACGAACCCCCAGTGCAGACCACAACCCATTTGGGCCGTGTATCTAAGCCTGGCTCGCACCCTGACCCTGAGCCTTGACTCGAAGCGCGCACACCGTCCGTGCCCTAAATGGGGGGATGATGTGAGGGTCGGGTTCCACAACCTATGGCCTTTGTACTGATACACCCATGTACTGCCCACCTCGCTCCTCGTCTTCGCCATCCTCGCGTTACCGATTACTACTTATGGAGGTCTCGTGTACTATTAGTCTTGTGTCCGTTGTATTGCCTATTTGTACATGTCATGGTTGTTTCCAATGAGGCCTATCTTTGTATTTGCTGCTCTTGTACCTTGTCGAATCTACGCTCATCTTGATCATTTGTTCTTCTACCCTGCATGCTCAAGACCACCGTTCGCCGAACAACCTTCCCATCACAGAAACCAGTGGTTGGTCCATGTGTGAAAAGCGCCTATAAGAGGTACAGGAGACAGGGAAGGACTGGTAGTAGAAAAAGTGAAGATGCCGACTGCCTTGGAGATATTGGAGAAGAAGATCACGAAAATCACGAGTCAGATAGAGTCAATTGATAAGGGTGGCGGAAAAAAAGCGGAAACAGGTGCGGGAGGAGTCACCGGTTGTGGCGCCCTGAAAGAAGTCAAAGAAGGTGGTGAAGGAGAGCTTGCTGGTGAGGTTGACGTGGCGGGAGGTAAGTGACAAATCGGGTCGGGTGGCATTGGGAGGCTGACCAGCGTACAGAAGCATGCGGCCATGCTGGCCGACAATACTAAGTGGGAGCTGGTGGAGAGGGGTGGAGACTGCGAGTGGTGCATGAAGCTCTGCATCGAGTGCGAGTAACAGATTTTGGGAGTGGCGGTGGCATGCCAGGCATGCCTCAAATTGAAGGTGGGATGCTCCTGGATGGGAGGAAGTAAGTAATGTCTTTTTCTGAGTTTTAAATGAAGCTAACGATTGAGCAGAGGGGAAGAAGAAAGTGCCAGTGGAGGAGGCCCCTCCCAACGATGAGTACGAGGAGTCATCGGAAGAATTGGGGTCAGGTTCGGGAGAGTTGGGAGAGTCTGGGGAGGACGAAGAAGACAAAGGGGAGGTGCAGGGTCCTCTTGAGGACCCTGAATTGGTGAGGAGGATGAAGGAGTTGGGGGAGTCGTTCAAGCGGGTGTGGGAAGAGATGGGCAACAAGCTGAAGGGGATGGAAAAGGATGTGAAGATGGTGAGGACGGAGGTGGCAAAGCTCTTCGGAGCTTCAGGAGATTGGGAGGTGGGGCTGGGAGAGGCCCAATCAAGAATTTGTAAGTGGTCCATTTCTTTTTTCTTGTTTATTGACTGATGAGCCTCTGCTGCGATGGGGGATCTGTTGGGGCAGGTGGAGCGCCCAAAGTTCCAGATGTGGGCAGCAGGCTTCCCAAACGCAATTGGGTGGTCCATGGTGTGAAACATGGTCGTGGGAGTGTCGGCTGCCCGCATCATGGTGAAGGCGTTGGAGGAGATGGGAGCAGGGGATAGGGTGCCAGAGGAGTACTGGCGGGTGCTGGAGGCAGGAGGCAAACTGGGCCCTAGTGGGTCTGGTAGTAATAATTAGAGTACGGGAGGGGGAGTGGGAGATGGGAGACGGTCTTGAGAGGTAGTTCCCAGGGCCGTAAGTAGTGTACATGGTGTGGGGCGCACCCTTCCTCTTCTTGCTGGCCGCCCTCGAATAATCGAAAATAAAATGTGTTTTAATCACTCCATATGGCCTCAGGCCACATGTGAAAGAAGGGTGAATTGGGAACTAAAGGGACTGCAAAGAGCAGGGCGCTAGGCCCACTGAAAGAACGGAGAGCAAAAGAGATTGGGTCAGGAGAACATCTCCCGAGCTGGAAGACGTGATTGTTATGAGCCGTTTCCATTCACCCTCCTCCTGCTTCACCCGTCTCCCGATCTCCCGTATCCGCACCCTTATGCCTAGTCTCCACCATGCCAATAATTACTTACCAGTATATTACTCCCTCCTACGTCATTAATTCATATCCCCTGCCTACGCTCCACAAGAACTACGGACACATCTTCCCTTCACTCCCACCTGACACCTGCTTACCTCGTCTCCAAGGGCACACTACACTCCATAGTAAATTACTGCGTGTGCGCCACATGCACCTCCCAATTTGTTCCCAATTCTCCCAATTCACCCGAGCGCCCGAGTATATAAAGATGTAACTATACAATGTATTAACTTAGTCTTGATATCAACTAAGGCAGCCCCTCGCTATCATCCAGTTCACAGGATCTAGTTAGGCAGTTAGGACTTAGCCTCAGAGCCCAGTCAGCTCAATGCTCTCTTGCTACTGCACCCGGCGATACTCACCACCCTCCGAGCCCTGAACCTCGCCAGGGTTCCCACCACCCAGTCTCCACTATCTGGATGCCCATCCCGGACTCTCGCTCCCTCACTCCCACACCCTGCGAAATACTACAGGTAACACACTGCGTGAATTACTAGTTGGTATTGCCGAATAGCCTCGCTGAGCCCGTAGACGTTAACCTCGGTATCGTGCCCAAGGAACACTACCGGTACTGAACTCCGTTCTCCCATTTCCATACCCAACCCATCACCCAACATTCCTCCCAGCATCCAGTCCTTAACAGTGATGGAGACTAGATTGATGCTGGAGGGAGTAAGAGGAAATAGGAACTTGATGACTTGAAACAAGAGGGTGGGTGGTCAGGAGAGTTGAAAGATAACTAGAAACCTCTGGCACTCTGGGTTTTCACCTGGAGGATATCCGATAGGTATCGGGAAACTGTCTCCTGACCGGGTGCAGTCAGAAACCTTGTGAAGGGGTTCAGAATGAACTGAAGAGCCCGGGTACTGTTGAAACCCGAAGGTGACAATGGTCAAGACTGGAGGGGTTGACGATGATACTAAGGCTAGGAGGGGAGTACATAGCGGAGAATTTAGGCATCCATGTTTGCATGTGCCAAGGGCACGGGAGGACCAGAGTCCAGGTAGCTAAAACACCTGAGGGGGTTCAGAGGTCGGGATCCTGGGGAGCAGAATGCGCTGGGCTAGGAGTGGCCAGATAATGAATATAGATTTATCTATTGATTCTGCAGGTGATTTTTTTGGAGATTATGAACATCAGACTGAGGATTTTATTTTCAATGATGATGTACATAATTCTCAGGCTGCAGAGTCAGACTCTGCAGACTCTATTCTTTCTGATTTAAATTCTAATGACTCAATTCTCACAGGTCAGATTCTATAGACTTTATTCTTTTTGATTTAAATTCTGATAAATTTATTCTTACAGATATATCTGATCCTGATGACTCCATTCTTTCAGATAATGAAATTAACATGGATTTCTATAAAACATCTGGGAATGTTGAGCCAAGAAGAACAGGTGATGATGTTTCTGTTGATGAAAATATTGATGAGGAGCAAAATGTTGAAATTTTTTATTATATATTTCAAAATGAAGCAGAAAATGCCACATATAATGATCCTTTTATTGTTAAATTTGGTGGCAAAGCTGGTGCATCAGTGGATGATGCAGCCAGTATGGAAAATACAACTATGAAACAATATTAAAAAAATTTAGGCACTTCAGAGGCCAATATTTATTATCTATTTGTTTCTAAACTTGAATGGGAATTTGCTCATTGGGCCAAACTATGTGGTCCAAGTTCTACAGCTGCTACAGAACTATTATCTATTGAAGGAGTAAGTAATCAAAAATATTCTTTATATATATTTACTCAATACATTTTATATTATAGCTATCTGAAAAATTAAACCTCAGTTTCAAAAATATTGATCAATTAAACAAAATTATTGATGATCAAATACCACCTGAAAGACCAAAATTTGAATGCACTACTGTTCATGTTGGTGGTGAAACTTTTGAGGTTTATTTTTGTGATATTCTGAAATGTATAAAAGCATTATATGAAGATATGTCATTTGTACCATATCTTCAATTTGCACCAGAAAAACACTATTCGGATAGTTCTAAAAAGCAGCATATGTACCATGATATGTATACTGGAAAATGGTGGTGGTCTACTCAGGTATGTTTATTTTTTTTTTTCAATTTAAATTTAATGTTTTTATTGTAGAAAAAGATAGACCTCAAGTTACTTGGTGGAACAATTGTTCCCATTATACTCTCTTTGGATAAGATATAACTCACACTATTTCGTAACAAAAGTGCTTATCCTCTATATATGAGTCTTGGCAATATTCCAAAAGAAATCAGAGCCAAGACTTCTAGTCAGGCATATATGTTACTTGCATATTTGCCTACATCTTCTTTATCACACATATCAAATAAGGCAACAAGGAGGAGGGCTGCCACAAATCTATATCATTGTTGTGTTTCTATGATTGCTGAGCCACTGAAAGAGGCTGGAGAAAAAGGAATATTTATGACAAGTGGTGATGACGTTACAAGGAGAATACATCCCATTTATGCTGTATTTATAGGTGAGTGATAATGATATAATAAAGAAGACTATATTTTATTTATTTAAGTCATATTTATAGGTGACTATCCAGAACAGGTTAGGGTTGTTGGAACCAAATATTGGGATTGTCCAACATGCCCTGCTAGTAAAGCTGATCTGGATGTTACTGAGGCATTGGATGATCCAAGAAAAGAAAAACTTCAGGATTTGGATGCTATGTTATATGCATTGGATTCATCTGAAACTGATCCTGGTAATTTTTTCAAAAATTGCCAAAAAGTGCATATCCATCCCACTATTCATCCTTTTTGGAGGAATTTGCCATATGTTCATCCTTGTTGCTCCAATACTCCAGATGTTTTACATCAGCTATATCAAGGAGTAGTCAAACATATGGTTTCTTGGATTATCCAAATAATTAGAGCCAAAGAGATTGATGCTCGTTGTCGGCGTCTGCCTCCAAACCATAATATTAGGCTGTTTTTCAATGGCATTAGTTCCTTGTCAAAGATCACAGGAACAGAACATGACCAAATATCTCATATTATATTTGGTTTGATTCTGGGTATAAAACTGCCTTTAGAGAATCCAAGTCCAGCACCTTTAATTTGTGCTGTTCATGGTATTCTTGATTTTTTATATTATGCCCAGTATCCAGTTCACACTGATGATACTCTCAAGTCAATGTCATCATCCTTGTCTCTGTTCCATGAAAACAAGCAAATCTTTATTGCTCTTGGAGTGCGTAAAGATTTTTGCATTCCAAAACTTCATTGGGCACAACATTATATTGCTGCCATCATATTGTTTGGAACTACAGACAATTATAACACCCAATATATGGAGCGGCTACACATTGATTTGGCAAAGAATGCCTATCGAGCTACAAATCATAAAGATGAATTTGAACAGATGACAATATGGCTTGAGAGGCAGGAGAAAGTGCAAAGACATGAAAATTTTATTATTTGGCGTTTTAATGGAGCTCAATTACCCAAAGCCAGAAAGTGGTTACCATCTGGTCTTGAGCTTCATAGAAAAATGAAAATTGCCAAACATCCTTCTACTTTTGCTACTATACCAGCCTTGATTGAAAAATATGAGGCTACTCACTTTGCAGCTGCTTTAGCACGTTTTATTGTGTTAACAAATAATCCACATATTACCTCTCGATCAGAAATAGAGAGGTGTGCAGCAGATCTAAATTTACGGGTGCATAAAATTCCTGTTTGGCATCATTTTAAATTTATTACTGAGAACCAATTTACTGGTGTCATCAGTATAGCAGATTCAATTCATGTTCAACCTGCTCATCCAGGGAAATATGATATTATAATCTCAGCTCGATTTGATACAGCTTTGATTATTGTTAATGACCAACTAGCAAAAGAAAATAATATTGCAGGATATGTAGTTGGTCAATCAAAGTTATATTTTTTTTCACAGAAAAAACAACCAATGTTTTATTTGATTCTAATGTGGTTGTTCCAAAACATACGGCATATGTGGAGTGGTTTACTCGATTTACTGAGTACCCTGATATAAACTCAGGGCTATACAAAATTTCCAAGCATTTAACTCAGAATGGTGATTGAGTAGCTAGTATTATACCTATTGCTAATATCTCCCATAGTGCTCATCTGTTTCCTAAATTTGGTTCAGTTGCACCTCACCATTGGACTACTTACAATGTCCTCAATGAATGTAAAGTTTTTTATGTAAATAGTTATTCAGATAGGCATATGTATCGGGTTTTGTCAAGTTGAAGTGTATAATAAATGTTTATTGCAACAATAATTTTTATGAACTAAATGCAAATCAATATCTCTCAACTATTGTCAATGAGTGTCAGTATTTTGAGGTTGAGGTCATTGATAGATATTGAAAGTGACTGACAATAATGATATCAGGCTGACACATATTTACAAGATGGGTTTTTCCTGATGGTACTGATCCACCCGACTCCTGCTCAACTCCCACATCTTCTGATGCTGTTATGAGCTGTTTCCATTCACCCGCCTCCTGCTTCACCCGTCTCCCGATCTCCCGTATCCGCACCCTTACGCCTAGTCTCCACCATGCCAATAATTACTTACCAGTATATTACTCCCTCCTACGTCATTAATTCATATCCCCTGCCTACGCTCCACAAGAACTATGGACACATCTTCCCTTCACTCCCACCCGACACCCACTTACCTCGTCTCCAAGGACACACTACACTCCATAGTAAATTACTGTGTGTGTGCTACATGCACCTCCCAATTTGTTCCCACATCTCCCGATTCACCTGAGCGCCCGAGTATATAAAGACATAACTATACAATGTAGTAACTTAGTCTTGATATCAACTAAGGCAGCCCCTCGCTATCATTCAGTTCACAGGATCTAGTTAGGCAGTCAGGACTTAGCCTCAGAGCCCAGTCAGCTCAATGCTCTCTTGCTACTGCACCTGGTGATACTCACCACCCTCCGAGCCCCAAACCTCGCCAGGGTTCCCGCCACACAGTCTCCACTATCAGGATGCCCATCCTGGACTCCCACTCCCTTTCTCCCGCACCCTGCAAAATACTATGGGTAACACACCACGTGAATTACTAGTTGGCATTGCCGAATAGCCTCACCGAGCCCGTAGATGTTAACCTTGGCATCGTGCCCAAGGAACACTATTGGTACAGAACTCCATTCTCCCGTTTCCATACCTGACTGTTAAGTCCGGGTGCACCGGGAGCTGGGAGTTGGGAGAACTACCGGGCGAGGCAAACCAGTACTGTCGAGTAGGACCATCACGGGCTTGGCAAGGCTATTTGGTAACACCCACTAGTTATCGACCAGGTGGTTACCCATGTATTTTGTAGGGAGGAACGAGAGATAACGGGCTGGGGGAAGGGGTTCCGGGCACCATAACAGAGGAGAGTGACTTAGTGTTAGAGAGTTCAAGTCCTCCTAGGTCGTGGAGAGCAGGGGGCCCGACGAGGGAGGACCTAGAGAGAACGGCGGACACTCTGAAGACTTAAGTCATTTCTCGGGTGAAGAAGAAAGCTATGATATTGGTGGTTAACAAGATATCAAGCTGAGGAATACCAGTTATTACAAAGTATATATATATATATATATATATATCGGAAATTGGGTGCATCGGGAGATGTGGGAATCAAGCGGAAGTCGGGTGGATAGATACTGCGCTAAATACTACGGGGCTGTAAGTGGATTGTTACTGGTAACTACAGATGTAGGTTCTCACAGTATTGTGGAGCGTAGTAAGGGCGATGGACGGTAAGGCGAAGGATGGGGGTTGATGCACCGGGAAGGAGTAGAGAGTGGGAGTGGGAGATCGGGAGAGATGGGGTGGAATGGTGAAAGGGAAACGGCTCATAACACCAACCCGTCACCTGACATTCCTCCCGGCGTCCGGTCCTTAACAGATGCACCTGATTTCTGATGTATATATATACACCCTGTAATAACTTGTAGCTCCAGCTTGATATCTCATTAACTACCTAATATCATAGCTTTCTTCTTCACCTGAGAAATGACTTAAGCCCTTGAAGTTCCACAACTCTCTCTTGGTCCTCTGTCATCGAGCTCTCCACTCTTCTCAACCTGGGAGGACTTGAACTCTCTACTGCTAAGTCATTCTCCTCCCCTACAGTGCCCGGACCCCTTTCCCCCAGCCCATTATCTCCCATTTCTCCCTGCGAAATACATGGGTAACCACCCAGTTGATAACTAGTGGGTGTTGCCGAATAGCCTTGCCAAGCCTGTGACAGTCCTACTCGACAGTACTGGTTCACCTCACCTGATCGTCCTCCTGACTTCCAGCTCCCGGTGCATCCAGACTTGACACATAACCCACAAGCACACCTCAAAGTTAGGCACATCTTCATGCAGGATTTTGTATGCCTGTATGTAGATTCTAACATACTGATGGTGTCGGAGTAACATTGTCTGCAAATTATGCATGGTGTCTTCATGTAAATTGTCATTTGAATGCAGACACTGCTGTAGAGCTGTCTGTGGATCATAGAAATACAGCTGAGCATATGCAGGTGGTGATCCATCCGAGGTCCTAAGAGCACCAGAAAGATGGGATAACTGTCCCTGTATATGAAACACCCATCCACCACATGCATTGATGGCCTTGTCATCATTTACCCCTAGTGAGGTGAAAGCGAGAGATAGGTTGTACTGATGTATCCTGTCTCTGAATTCATGTGCCTGCACATCACGTCCTTTCAACAATTGACAGAGAAAGGCTGGCAGTCAATGGAGGGGAGGTAGATAAACTTGGCCATGGTCGCAACACATCCTAAATTTAGGTGCCAAAATGGGAGAGTTGGACACCTTCTCATCCATCCAATGCAGGGTATGACATGCTTGGCATAGAACATCCATACAGCCAAGGTCATGTTGTTGAAGCAGCTCATGATATGGTCTACATGCAGTTAAAAACAGTGGATCACTTGACTGTCACTGTCTAGCCTGAGCATGTACATGTTGTTGTACTCTTTGTGCCTGATGCTGATCTTGTCCTTACTGATTCTGAGCCTCACGTTCTCGCTGATGGTGTGTACACTAAGCTCACTGTCAGTTGGTCAGTGGTGAGTGAGGCTGAGAAGATGAGTGAGGATGTGATTGCGAGCAAGAACATGGCTGTGAGTGAGGACATGACTGCAAGCAAGAATGGGACAATGAGCAGGGACAGAACTGTGAGCAAGGATGGGACAGGGAGCGGGGATGGGATTGTGAGTGAGGATGGGACTGCAAGTGAGGATGGGACTGCAAGTGAGGATGGGACTGCAAGTGAGGATGGGACTGCAAGTGAGGATGGGACTGCAAGTGAGGATGGGACTGCAAGTGAGGATGGGACTGCAAGTGAGGATGGGACTGCAAGTGAGGATGGGACTGCAAGTGAGGATGGGATGGAGAGTGAGGATGGGACGGGGAGTGGGGATGGGACGGGGAGTGAGGATGAGATAGGGAGTGGGGATGGGACAGGGAGCAAGGATGGAATGGGAAGCAAGGATGGGATGGGGAGTGGGGATGGGACTGCAAGCAAGGACAGTGTTAAGGGCAGGACCAATTGAGGCTTGGGTGCGGGAGAACTGGGAGGAATGACCGGCTCCCGAGGTGGAAGGTTGTGAGCCCCGAGGGTATCAAGGCAGAGGGAACATCTATGAGCTAGGTGAGGCTATTCGGCAATGCCAACTAGTCTTCACTTGGTTGGGTTACCTGTAGTATTTCAGAGGGACCGTGATGAGGAGGCGAGAGCTCGGGATGGACATCTGGGTATTGATGACTGGGTGGCTGGGTGTTTGGGTGAATGAGACCGACTAGGAGAGACGACTGGTGTGTTGAATGGCATAGCTTGATATCGAGACCCAATGACAGAGAGGTATCAGGAGGCCAGTGGCCAGGAGTGCACCAGAAGGAGTCTGTTGAAGGGATATCAAGAAGGGATGGGTGCAGGCAGACCACTAGTGCGGTGGTCTGATCCCTTAATTGACAATAGACATAGTATGCGAGGGTTCTAATCCTTGTGGAAGAGTCTTGTCAACTGAGTGAGTTCACATCATAAATTGGTGCTTGAAGTATTAATGAATATAAGGATTTGGAGTAGTAACAAGATATTAAGACTGAGGTTCAACAAGTACATTACAGCGGGTATATATACTTCAGGAAAACCGGGTACATCGGGAGGTGTGGGAGGGGAGTGGGAGTTGGATGGAGTCATACTGCACTATGTACTATGGAGCTGTATGTGGAAGGTTACTGGTAGTAACAGGTGTACATTCTTGCAGTATTGTGGAGTGGTAGATATGGGCGAGGGGTGGTGAGGCAAATGACAGAGGGTGGATGTACTGGAAAGAAGTGGGAACAGAAGCGGGAGATTGGGAGATCAGGAGATCAGGAGATCAGGAGATCAGGAGATCAGGAGATCAGGAGATCAGGAGAAGGGTGATAATGGGAACGGCTCATAACAGACAGGACTGCAAGCGGAGATATGACCGTGGGTGTGGATGTGACTAGTATGAGCAAGGATGGGACTGTGAGTGAGGATGGAACTGTGAGCCAGGATGGGACTGTAAGCTAGGATGGGACTGCAAGTGGGGATGTGACTGCAAGCAGGGATGGGACTGTGAGTGGGGATGTTAGATCTAGGTGCTATTATGGGGGGGTACACCCGGTCAGATACAGGAGGCCAGGAGGCTGGGAGGTTGACTGGTGCACCCTGGATGGACAGAAGGTTGTACCAGTAAGACAGTCACAGGCTTAGTGTTAAGGGCCGGATGCCGGGAGGAACTCTGGGTGATGGGTTGGATATGGAAATGAGAGAACAGAGTTCTGTACTGATAGAGTTCCTTGGGTGCGATACCGAGGTTAACATCTATGGGCTCAGTGAGGCTATCTGGCAACACCAACTAGTAATTCATGCGAGTGGTTACCCATAGTATTTTGCAGGGTGTGGGAGTGAGGGAGTGGGAGTCCGGGATGGGCATCCAGATAGCGGAGACTGGGTGGCAGGAATCCTGGCGAGGTTCAGGGTTCAGAGGGTGGTGAGTATCGCCAAGTGCAGTAGCAAGAGAGTATTGAGCTGACTGGGCTCTGAGGCTAAGTCCTGACTGCCTGACTAGATCCTGTGAACTGGATGATAGTAGGGGCTGTCTTAGTTGATATCAAGACTAGACTAATACAATGTAAAGTGAAGTCTTATATACTTGGGCACTCAGGTGAATCGGGAGATGTGGGACGAATTGGGAGGTGCATGTAGCACACACGCAGTAACTTACTACGGAGTGTAGTATGCCCTTGAGGATGAGGTGAGCAGGTGTTGGGTGGGAGTGAAGGGGAGATGTGTCCGTAATTTTGTAGAGCATAGGCAGGGGGTAT
The DNA here is from genome assembly GCA_000934395.1 of Fistulina hepatica ATCC 64428. Lineage (NCBI taxonomy): Eukaryota > Fungi > Basidiomycota > Agaricomycetes > Agaricales > Fistulinaceae > Fistulina > Fistulina hepatica. Next base: position 117,787 of record KN882033.1, on the reverse strand, counting down.
GAACTAATGACGTAGGAGGAAGTAATGTACTTGAAAGTAATTATTGTCATGGTGGGGACTAAGCATAAAGGTGCAGATATGGGAGATCGGAAGATGGGAGAAACAGGAGATGGGTAAATGGAAATGGCTCATAACACTTAGTGAGGCTATTTGACAACACCCACTAGCTTCCTCAATGGTTAAGTTACCCATGATTTTCGTAGTAACCAAGGTGATGCAGAGGGGATCCCAGGATGACATCTGGGAGTGAGGAAGGATGCCAGGAACTCAGGAGAACACCTGGGAACCCAGAACGTCGGGATGCAGACCTTGGGGTCAGGTCGAGCAGAAAGGGAGGGAGAGTGGCTTCACCTCGACAGAAGGTATGGTGCCCTGTACTAAGATAAAGGTAAAGCAATGGAAGGTGACTGACAAGTATGCCAGAGACCAGGACAGGCCACCGGGAGGAAGTCTGGAGTCGGGAGAAGGTGCCTGGGTCATATGATTGGTTCTGGGACTTGACGTACAGCAAAAAGGGGGGACCCGAGATACAAGAGGAGGGGACCCAGAAGGATATCCAGGAACCCAGTGGGAGGATTGGGAACTCAGGAGGATGTCCAAGAACTCAGATCCAGGAGGCAGTATCCCTGGTAGAGACTGGACCACAAGAGGGGACACAACTTGACAAGAGGATACAGAGGTTGACAGTCGGGATAAGTGGAAAGGCTCAATGTCGGACAGCACAGTGTCAAGGGAGTTAAACAAGAGAGTCTATTCACCAGGAGTACAGGGAGTAAGTCGGACAATACATCAAGTATAGTCAAGGACAAAGGGTATGTCAATAACGACATGTAACGTCAATATCAAACTTAAGGGGTATCTAATTACTAGAGCTGTATATATAGTCAGGAGATTGGGTAGTCCAGGAGGCCTGGGAGGAACTGGGAGTCGGGTGGAGTGTGCTACAGATTATGTACTACGGGCCTGTATACAGAGGGTTACTAGTAACGACAGGCATACAATAACACAGTAACATGGAGTGTAGTCATGGGCAAGGGATGGGATGTGGAGCATGGGCAAAGGGTGCAGAGGAGGTTAGAGGGCAAGGGTGCGGGTCTACATACCAGGTGGAATCGGGAGAGTGCAGATTCCAGGAATCCGAGGTTATGGATATTGTTCAATACCGTATACTGGAGTTGGGAGTTCCAGGAAGCTTGCAAGAGCTTGGGAGATCAGGAGACCAGTATCTGGGAGGTAGATGGCAGTGACTGGGATCAGGTGGGAGGTTACTGAGGTGTCCAGAGGACCGGAAGACCGGGTTCCCAGAGGTCGGAGGTCAGGAGACTGGGAATCGGTAAGTGGCTCATAACAGGTGTGCCAGGAGCTGAGAGCCAGGAGGATGATCAGATGAGGCGAACCAGTACTGGTGAGTAGGACTGTCACAGGCTCAGTGAGGCTATTCAGCAATGCCCACTAGTTATTGACTGGGTGGTTACCTGTGTATTTTGCAGGGAGGAACAGGAGATAACAGGCCAGGGAAGAGGGTTCCAGACACCATAAGGGAGGAGAATGACTTAGCGATGGAGAGCACAAGTCCCCCTAGGTCGAGGAGAGCAGAGAGCTCGACAACGGAGGACCAAGAGAGTAGCGGGACTTCAAAGCTTAGGTCATTTTTCGGGTGAAGAAGAACACTATGATAGTAGGTAGTTTAATGAGATATCAAGCTAGAGAATACAAGTTATTACAGAGAGTATATATATAAGTCAGGAAATTGGGTGCATCGGGAGATGTGGGAGTTAAGCAGGAGTCAGGTGGATTGGTACTGTGCTAAGTACTACAGGGCTGTAAGTGGGTTGTTACTGGTAACTACAGATGTATGTTCTCACAGTATTGTGGAGCGTAGTAAGGACAATGGACAGTAAGCCAAAGAATGGGGGTTGATGCACTGGGTGTGGCGGATATGTTACTCATACAGTGGAATAGCACTCCTTGATATGACACTTTAAGATTTGCTTCTAGGTCAAGTTCTAAAATGCAGAGTTCCAATTTTTTTATATAGAGTGTCTAGAAATATATATAATTTATCAACTGTAACAAAATTTGAGGCATACACTAAGGTGTAGTGGTATATAATGAGGATCCCACTCAGAGTGCCGAAAACCACTCCTTGATATGATGTGACTCATTGTGATCTGTGACATTTGTCACAGTGACACATGGCTCAAATTTCATTATCGATGATCAGATCATCTTGTTTTGCATCCTGATCATTGCCATTGTCGTCCCCTTATGTCTGGCACTGTGATTTTTTTTCTGAAACAATTTTGTGGGATGTTCAATCACAACTGTGGAATGTTGAACTTGATATGAAAACTGAACATGACTCATGAACTGTCACACCTTGGAGTATCTCCTCATGAAAAATATGTAATTGACCTCTCTTTGCCTCACTACACCACCAAACACCATATTTCTGGATGTCAGGACAAAGTTTATGAGGTATACTATTGATCTATGTAGTTATTTAAATTTAGCATGCAGTCATTATGTGTAGATGTACATAATATAAACTGATTTAAACCTGGATTTCTTCTGATCAAGCACTGATTTGCACACTGTAAAAGAAACACTTGGCCATTTGCTATAAAATTTGGCAGATATCAAAGGTTTTCATTGTGATTTGCAGCACTGAGGTGAGTTTGTATCAAGGAGTACTCATATATCAAGGAGTGTTATTCCACTGTACTTTCCTTTTATATCATTATTTCCATATTGGTACAATCTGAACTACCTCCTCATCAATTTTCACTTGCTGTTGCCTCAGTGTTTCTCCTGCACTGAGGCGTAAGTCCGCTTATTTAGTCTATTTATTTGTTTACTCATGCACCTACAGTCACGCCACCTTGTGCTCTTCTTAGGTACCAAATAAATTAGTGTTTCTCCTGCACTGAGGCTCATGCCACCTTGTGCTCTTCTTAGACACAACTGTTGCACTCACCACACTGGGAAGGAGTGGGGAGTGAGAGTGGAAGATTGGGAGAATCAGGTGGAACAGTGACAGGGAAAACAGCTCATAACAGTACCTCCCTCTTAAGGCTGAGCCTTTGAAGCCATAAGTACCATCTTACGGTAGTAATAGATGGATGTGGGGCCGATGAATGGTCTGTGCATGAGAGAATGATATATATACTTTGGCTGCGACTGGGAGATATCCAGTCAATAATGTCGGACAGTACTTATCTGGCTAATGAGCTTTTGATTGCTCAAGGCCATAAACTACAGTGTCAGCTGGATGAACTACATTGCCAAAAAGTTATTGATGATGAGGGTTGAATCACAAGTATCTGTAGGTGGGTGGGGTGGTGTTATGAGCTGTTCCCATTATCACCCTTCTCCCGATCTCCCGATCTCCCACTCCCATTTCTATTACTTCCTGGTACATCCACCCTCCGTCATTCACCTCACCACTCCTTGCCCATACCTACCACTCCACAATACTGCGAGAACGTACACCTGTTACTACCAGTAACCTCCCACTTACAGCTCTGTAGTACAAAGTGCAGTATAACTGCACCCGACTCCCGCTCCCCTCCCACACCTTCCGACGTACCCAGTTTTCCCGAAGTATATATACCCCCTGTAATGTACTTGTTGAACCTCAGTCTTGATATCTCGTTACTACTCCAATCCTTATATTCATTAATACTCCCAAGCACCTAATCTAGGATGTGAACTCACTCAGTTGGTAAATACACTTCCGCAAGGATTAGAACCCTCGCATACTATGCCTATTGTCAACTAAGGGATCAGACCACCGTACTAGTGGTCCGCCCGCACCCAACCCTTCTTGATATTCCTTCAACAGACTCCCTCCGGTGCGCTCCCAGCCACCGCCTCCCGATACCTCTCCATCATTGGGTCTCGGTATCAAGCCGTGCCATTTGACACACCAGTTGTCTCTCCCAGCCATTGTCATTCACCCGAACACCCGGCCACTCAGTCATCGATACCCGGACGTCCATCCCAGGCTCTCATCTCCTCATCACGGTCCCTCTGAAATACTATGGGTAACTCAATTGAGTGAAGACTAGTTGGCATTGCTGAATAGCCCGTAGATGTTCCCTCTGCCTTGATATCCTCGGGGCTCACAACCTCCCATCTCAGGAGCTGGACGTTCCTCCCGGTTCTCCCGCACCCGACCCCCGATCGGTCCAGCCCTTAACAGAGAGACTTGAGACACCCCTAGAGGGGAAAACCAAACCAACACTACCACACCCTATCACTCTCGGGCAGGCTGCAGGCAGTAGCAGTGGGTGCGCATCAATGTCATGTGACTTGTGAGTCCTTCCTCGGCTGATAGAAAGCACATTTGGCCAGTACTCGAGGCTCTCGCAGGCAATCAGGGATATATAGGGGTAGTGGGACACAGTTGGGAGCTCAATAAATGAAACAGGGACTCTTAGGAAGCTTTATCTCTAGTGTCGAGAAGGTATCTGCATGCTGATGATGTATTCACCAATGCATGGGGTCATATTCAGACGATCAGAGTACTAATACATGGTATAGAGGGGTCTCAGAGATGTATATCTACACAAAAACACACAAAAACATGTATATAAAGAAAAAGCAGATGTCACATGACTCTGCTCACCTCATGAAGGCCTCGTGACGACTCCTATGAATGTTTGGCATGTCATGACGGTCACTCATTGTGTGGGTGATCCTCATGTTTTCATGTGGTGAGACTGTTCAGAATGTCTTTGTAATTTCTCACATAGTCACATGATGCATTGTGAGCCCTCGCAAAGTGCCAGGGCCCTCATATAAGGTTGCAGTGCAGTCAAATGCAGTTGGAATGTTGTGTGAGCCCTAAATGGGCTGTAACTGTATGGAAAGTGATCAGAAATGCATCATGTGATCACGTGATTATATGTGATCATGCCCAGCACATGCATGGCAAGTGTGGGAATGTGTGTGGGGACATGCAGGATGATGAGTGTGCAAGGAACGCAAATCATGTGATCTGTGCTGTACCATAAAGTCATGTGACTTCAGTTGAGCAAGTGCACGGCAATGAGATATGAGTGCAGGGGTGTGGGATGGTGTGTAATGAGGTGTACCATAGGGTTGAGGGAAAAACTCTGGCCACTCTATGGTCCGGTAAAAAACCTAGGGCCACCAGAAGCCAGATATTTTACATTTGGTACTTTACTGAGGGCATCACGTGCATGATGGGCATGTGACTTGGCTAAATATATGGCAATCAAATGTGACTTCTGTAAAGCACGATGATGTGGTGCTTTGAGCACGAAGTCCTTTAGTCTACAGTTTCTCCCTTGCTACGGTGTCTGCATCTGATATCAATTATACTGAGTTAGGATGTTAATAGTTGGCTACTAGTACATGGAAAAATCAAAATCATTGTCATTGGCATCCTCCATCTGCTGCAGTGGCCAATCACTGATCACTATCACCTGACACATAAAATACCTGAAAATGTTTAGCTCTCAGAGACCAGGTATTTTACATGGTGGTAATAGGGTCACATGATGTAATTTACCGGTAAAATAGCTCGACAGTAAACAATTGCAAGTTTTTCCTACAACCCTAGTGTGCCAGTGGAAGTGAGCTATATACAGCCTTTCCTGATCATGCTGATTGTGCTCTTATCACTGGATGTGGGAGACTAATAATTGGGACCGGGTTTGTCTGAGTACTTGGAGCGAAAAGCACCCAGGAGGTCGGGAGCATGTTCTAAGTCATCAGCTCCCATCCAGCTGTACTCCTTGTTGGTACCTTCAAAACCCAACCACCAGATATAGTAGTGGAGGTTGACTTTTCTTTGCTTATCCCTCCTTGAGTCAAGGATGGCAGAGATTTCATACTCTAGTTCTCCATCTATCTCAATAGAGGGAAGCAAAGATTGGGTGTGTTTTGGAAATGAGTTTGGGTTGTCCAGTTCTAACTGGGAGATGTGGAAAACCAGGTGGATTGCCTGAAGTTCCTTCAGGAGCGATAGCTGAACTGAGTGAGTACCCAAGCATCCTATAATTTTGAAGGGACTGAGGTACTTTTCAGCAAGCTTCTAGGATGGATGAGTGGTCTGGATGAATTTGGATAAGACAAATGCCTTAGAGCCAATGGGAAAGGGAGGAGCTGGGGAACAGACTTTGTCTCTGATTTTCTGGTAGTGTTTCTGCGCATCCATCATTTGTTCGTAAAGGAATACATGCAACTCATTGAGATCCACCACATAATTCTGAGCAGCCTCCAATGCTAAATCATGTTCCAGATGCACAGTAATGTTCGGGTGATAGCCCTTATTCATGAAGAACAGGGAGACCTTGGTGGTTTCTACAGTGCTGTTGTTGTACACAAACTCAGCAAGTGGGAAGAGGACATCCCAGTTTTCTGTTGATAGTTAGAGTAGATGCGGATGTACTGCTCCAGAGTTTGATTGAGGTGTTCAGTTTGACTGTCAGCCTCAGGATGGTACCTGGCAGTGAAGTGGAGGGTCATGGAGAGAGCTTCACTGAGAGATTGGGTGAACTGGGAGATGAACTCGGAGCCCCAGTCACTGGTGACATGTTGGGGGACTCTGTACTTGGAAATGATGTGGATGAGCATGAGTTGGGATGAAGATGCCCTGCTTGGATGTGCAGTCTACGACCACAAGAATCACAGTGTAACCATTGGAGTCTGGGAGCTGCTCAATGAAGTCCATGGAAATTGGATCCCACAGATGGGTGGAGACCAGTAATTGTTTGAGGGTTCTGTAGGGTCGGTATCAGGGGGTCTTGTTCCAGTTGCAAGTTGTGCAGGACTGAACATACTCCCAAGTCATTCTGTGGAGGCTGGTCCACGTAAAGGAGTATCGTACCAGGTCTAGAGTGCACTTCTGTCTGTAGTGTCCAGCAAGGACATGGCCATGGGAATACTACAAGACACAAATGTGAAGGTTACCAATGTCAGGAACATAGAGGAGACCTCAGTGTTGGAGAAGGCCATTGGAAAGAATTCAGCCAGACATTGGAATGCTGGAAAGTTGAATGCCTTCCTTCAACTGGGAGTTGATCAGGAGAATGGGAAGGACCAAAATATTGGGAGAGGAGATTGCGGTTATTGCTGCCTGAATGTTGTTATCGAGGGATTTGACGTCCATGAGTACGCTAGTGCAAAGGACGGGCTCATATAGAACTGTAGCTTGGAGGGATGCAGCCAGCTGATCCTGGGTGAAGACCAGGTGGAAGTTGTGCAGGTGTTATGAGCCATTCTCATTATCACCCTTCTCCAGATCTTCCAATCTCCCAATCTCCCAATCTCCCGCTCCCATTCCCACTTCTTCCTGGTACATCCATCCTCTGTCATTTGCCTCACTGCCCCTCGCCCGTATCTACCACTCCACAATACTGCAAGAATGTACACCTGTTACTACCAGTAACCTCCCACATACAGCTCCATAGTACATAGCGCAGTATAACTCCACCCAACTCCTCCTCCCACACCTCCCGATGTACTTGGTTCTCCCGAAGTATATATATACCCCCTGTAATGTACTTGTTGAACCTCAGTCTTAATATCTCATTAATACTTCAATCCTTATATTCATTAATACTCCAAGCACCAATTTATGATGTGAACTCACTCAGTTGACAAGACTCTTCCACAAGGATTAGAACCCTCACATACTATATCTATTGTCAACTAAGGACTCGGACCACCACACTAGTGGTCCACCTGTACCCATCCCTTCTTGATATCCCTTCAACAGACTCCTTCCGGTGCGCTCCCAGCCACCCACCTCCCAATACCTCTCCATCATTGGATCTTGGTATCAAGCAGTGCCATTCGACACACCAGTCATCTCTCCCAGCTGGTCTCATTCACCCAAACACCTGGTGAGACGCTGCAGACTCTGCTGGCTCTAAGCCTAACCCTTCCTCGGCCCAGGCATGTGACAAGAGCTCACCTTCAGTGATGGGAAAGCGAGGCACTATTTGTAAGACAGGTGGCGCTGGGGCTTCAAGGTGGACTATATTGTGAAGGCAAACAATCTCAAATTCAAGGAAATCAATTGGCGAGAAGGCCAGCTCACGCGGGCACAAGACACGGACAGGACGGCGATCGGTGCGAATGCCAAAGGCAAAGCCAACAGAGAAAGCAGTGTAGGGTTCTATGAGGCCTTGGTCTCCTTTGCCTCCAGTGGGACTGGCACGCAGCACAATGATGGCATAATGATCGAGCCACAGGTGAATGTGCAAATACACCTCAGTTGACCTGATGTGACGAGTACTGTCCTCAGCATTGGTGAAGCACATGTAGATGAGGCCAAAATTGGGTAGTTCTTCAATATAGAAGATTGGCATGTTCTCGGCGTCACGATCGGTGCGCTCAACAAGTGTCAGTAAGGCCTGATAAAGTACGTTGTGGATGGAGCAAGTCAGCTCAAAGGGAGTAACGGGCAAGAGGAACGCAAAGTCACTAAAGGCTTGTAGGCCTGCGACTCCAGGAAGCGAGCCTGATGCCATAGTGAATGAGGTGCATGGTGCACACCAAAAAAAGATAAGTGGGGAATTGTAGGGATATATTTCCATGCCTTGTTCCTAATTACAACATTGTATATATATATTATCTACTGATCCAATCGGCGGTGGGTAAATGTGATGTCTGGCTAGTACACGGTCTCTGTCTGTGGGCTGATAGGAAGTAATGGTGACTCATGTCACATGATGGTGGTGACCTTTGACCAAGCTGTAGGCTTTGGCCGGTAGGACATAGGCAAATGGGGAAGGAGAAGGTGGGGATAAAGGCCTTGTCAAGGTTTTGAGCTAAAAAGTGATTAGAGTGATGTTAGGACATATTCTGTGGTTGGCCGGAATCTGTGTGTTCACTGGTCACCCAGTCATCGATACCCAGATGTCCATCCTGGGCTCTCATCTTCTCATCATGCTTCCTCTGAAATATTGTGGATAACCCAACCGAGTGAAGACTAGTTGGCATTGCCGAATAGCCTCACCTAGCTCATAGATGTTCCCTCTGCCTTGATACCCTCAGGGCTCACAACCTCCCACCTTAGGAGCTGGTCGTTCCTCCCAGTTCTCCTGTACCTGAGCCCCAATCAGTCCTGCCCTTAACAGCAGGTTGAGACTGTCATAGTGGTTACCTCTCTCTTTAGGGTAAATATCCCACCTTCAGGTGAGGGCATTTGGTTTTCCTCCCAGTCTCCCAGGTCGGAAATGGACAGCCATGTCGAACCCAGAAAGGTATTCGGACCAGCGAGCTTGCCTGTATGTAAGCATTTTGGTCGTGGAGAAATAGGTCAGATTTTTGTGATCAGTGACCACATCCACTGGGAACTTGTGGCCTTCTAGGTAATGCTGCCAAGTGACAAAGGAGTCGTAAATTGCTAATAACTCCTCATTGTGAACATTGTAATTGAGCTCAGCTTCATGGAGGGATCAGGAGCAGAAGGCCACGAGATGAAGATCACCATCTTCACCCATTATGGAGAGGATACCAGTTACTGCATAGTTGGAAGTGTTGGTTTCCACAGTGATTTGGCTATCCAGATCAAAATGCCAGAGTAGCAGGGCAGAGGAGAAGGCTCACTTCAGGGTATTGAAAGCAGTTTGGCATTCCAGTGTCCACAAAAACTCTACCGACTTCCAGGTTAACCAGGTGAGTGGGATAGAAATGTTGGAATACACATAGATGAAATGGTGGTAGAAGTTGCAGAACCCCAGGAAAGACTGGGTATCCTTAACTTTTCACGGTATGGGCTGGGACTGGATGGTGGAGACTTTAGCAGTGTCCATGGTGAGTCTGGAGGTGGACAGAATGAATCTGAGATATTCAACCTTGTCCTTGTCCCATTCACATTTTTCGGGACTGAGGTAAAGCTTGTTCTCCCGGAGTCTCTGGAGGACCTCCTGAATGTGCCGGTGATGATCAGCTGGGTTGTCTGAGTAGATGAGGATGTTGTCCAGGTAGATGATAATGCAAACATCCAACATATCTGCAAAGATGTCATTGACAAAACACTGGAAGGCGCCAGGGGCATTAGCCAGGCCAAAGGGAACTACACACCACTTGAAAGAGCTATATCAGGTGTAGAATGTGGTCTTCCATTTGTCTCCAGAAAAAATCTGCATGAGATGATAAGTGTGGTGTAGGTCCAATTTGATGTAGCATCAAACTTTTCAGGGGGCATCGAGAAGGTCGAAAATCAGCAGGAGTAAGTACCGGTCCTTCTGGGTGAGCTTGTTGAGCCCCTGGTAGTCGACACAGAGTCGAAGGGAGCTGTCTTTCTTCTTGATGAATAGGACAGGGGCTCCATGTGGGGAGCGTGCCAGTCGGATGAAGCCAGTGTGAATGTTGTCTTCAATGAACTTGTGAAGAGTGGTCAATTCAAGCACTGAGAGAGAATATATGGGGCCCAGGGGTGGTTGGGTGCCGTCCTCGAGCTCAATCTTGAGATCATAACTTCAATGGTCTGGAAGGTTATCGGCTGAAGTTTTATTGAAGACGTCTGAGAACTCATGAAACTCGGGAGGCACCCAAGTAAGATCGGGAGCCATGTTGGGAATGTTGTTGTCTACTTCTAAGCTGATGGCTCGAGCATATACCTTTGAGAACAGGGGATGCAGAGTGAACTGTTTTGCACCGGTCACCTTCACCGCCCTAAGATAGGTGGTGGCTGAGACAAGAGAGATTGAAGGAGGATTGCTAGGAAGAGGGGAGGGCTGAGTGGAGAATTTTTTGTCCATGTCTGGGTGTGCTGGAGGCACGGAGGACCGAAGTCTGGGTGTAGCGGAAACACCTAAGGGTTTAGAGGTTGAATCCTGGGGAGTGATAGTCACTGGGCCAGGTTGCACGGGAGGCATCAGGAGTGGTTGTTGGCAGAACTGGATATCTCCTGTAGTCCAATCAATCATTGGATTGTGGTGAACCAGGAAATTGTGCCCCAGCACTACAGACACAGACAAATCTAGAGTGGTCACATAACACTGTACATGAATGACTTCGTGAACATTAGGGAACCTTAAAGGTGTTATGAGCCATTCCCTTTCACCATTCCACCCGATTTCTCCTGATCTCCCACTCCCGCTCTCTACTCCTTTCCGGTGCATCAACCCCCATCCTTCGCCTTACCATCCATCGCCCTTATTATGCTCCACAATACTGCGAGAACCTATGTCTGTAGTTACCAGTAACAACCCACTTACAGCCCCGTAGTATTTAGCACAGTATCTATCCACCCGACTCCCGCTCAATTCCCACGTCTCCTGATGCACCCGATTTCCGATGTATATATATATGCTTTGTAATAACTTGTATAGCTCAACTTGATATTGCATTAAACACCCAATATCATAGCTTTCTTCTTCACCCGAGAAATGACTTAAGCCTGTGGAGTTCCACCACTCTCTCTAGGTCCTCTGTCGTCAAGCTCTCTGCTCTCCATGATCTGGGAGGACTTAAACTCTCTAACGCTAAGTCACTCTCCTCCCTTACAGTGCCCAGAACCCTTTTTCCCTCAGCCTGCTATCTCCCGTTCCTCCCTGCAAAATACATGGGTAACCACCCGGTCAATAACTAGTGGGCATTGCCAAATAGCCTCACCAAGCCCATGATGGTCCTACTCGACAGTACCAGTTCACCTCACCCGGTCATCCTCCTGACTCCTGGCTTCCAGCACATGTGGACTTAACAAAAGGCAAGTGTATAGCCTGCTTGATTATTGCAGTGGAAGACCCATCGAAGAGTCGGAGAGTGATGGGAGGAACAAAGAACATCAGGATATTGTATTTCTTGATGAAACCAGTATCTGTGAAGCAGTGGGAAGAACCAGAGTCGACCAAGGTGCAGATGTTGTCTATGAAGGCTTGAACATCAGGATTAGTGGATGGGTGCGGAGAGATTAGCTCCAAGAGATCTAAGGTAAGGTCAAGAATCAGGGAGGAGGTTTCAGGTAGATGAGCTGCACTTATTCAAACCTCCGGGTATGTTGTGCACCCAGAGTTTGTGCCACTCCTAGCACCTGTGGGAAGCTGGGAGTGGCTTCCTAGTTTCTTGCCTTGTTGATTCTCAGTAGGTCATTCCTACCTGAGTTGCTGATCATCACTATGTTGGGAGAGTTGGCGAACTTGTTCTTGAGCTTGCATCTGTAGATGGTCATGTTATGGCCATGACAGCTACAATACATGCAGTACTTTCCACATAGGTGATGGAGACATTCCATGGACTTGAGTTTGCCATCACTTTTTAGAGACATGACAATAATCGTACAGAGGGAATGTTGGGGGAGTTTCGCAACAGAAGGAGTTTCTGGCATGGTACAGGAGGGAAGATACAGAGGGGTAGTTGATGAACTAGTGTCAAGTTTGATATACTGTTAGATCTGGGTGTGTCAGGAACCAGGAGCCAGGAGGATGACCAGGTGAGGTGAACTGGTACTGATGAGTAGGAATGTCATAGGCTCAGCGAGGCTATTTGGCAGCACCCACTAGTTATTGACCCGGTGGTTACCCATGTATTTTGCAGGGAGGAATAGGAGATAATGGTCCAGGGAAGAGGGTTCTAGACACCGTAAGGGAGGAGAACAACTTAGTGATGGAGAGCACAAGTCCCCCTAGATCAAGGAGAGTTGAGAGCTCAATGACAGAGGACCAACAGAGTAGTGAGACTTCAAAGTTTAGATCATTTTTCAAGTGAAGAAGAACACTACAATATTAGGTAGTTTAATGAAATATCAATCTAGAGAATACAAGTTATTACAGAGAGTATATATATACATCAGGAAATTGGGTGCATCGGGAAACATGGGAGTCAAGCAGGAATCAGGTGGATTGGTACTGTGCTAAGTACTACGGGGCTGTAAGTGGGTTGTTACTGGTAACTACAGATGTATATTCTCACAGTATTGTGAAGTATAGTAAGGGCAATGGACAGTAAGGTGAAGAACGGGGGTTGATGCACCGAGAAAAAGTAGGGAGCGGGAGCAGGAGATCGGGAGAATCAGGTGAAATGGTGACAGGGAAAACAGCTTATAACAGAGGATGTGACTATGAGTGGGGATGGGACTGGGGGTAAGACTGCGAGTGAGGATGAGATTGTGAGTGGGGACAGGACTGTAAGTGAGGACCAGACTATGTTGAGTGGGAACTGAACTGCGAGTAGGGACCAGACTGCAGGCAGGGACAGGACTGTGAGTAAGGATGGAACAGGGAGTGTAACCCTGATCGTGAGCAGACATTAGAGGCTATGCAAATACAATAAAGATCATGCTATATTGATTACAATATATATCATCACTTACGGGGATATGAGAGCAAGTGAAGATGTGACTGTGAGCGAGGATGGGAGGGCAAGCAAGGACAGGGGGGTGAGTGTTATGAGCTGTTCTTATTATCACCCTTCTTCCGATCTCCTAACCTACTCCCATTCTCACTCCTTCCCAGTACATCCACCCTCCGTCATTCACCTTACCATCCCTCGCCCATATCTACCACTCCACAATACTGCGAGAACATACACCTGTTACTACCAGTAACCTTCCACATACAGCTCTATAGTATATAGTGCAGTATAGTATCCACCCGACTCCCGCTCCCCTCCCACACCTCCCAATGTACCCGGTTTTCCTGAAGTATAAATACCTCTTGTAATGTACTTGTTGAGCCTTAGTTTTGATATCTTGTTTCCTGTTCCACTCCTTATTCATTAATACTCTAAACACCAAATTTATGATGTAAACTCACTCAGTTGACAAGACTCTTCCGCAAGGATTAGAACCCTTGCATGTTATGTCTATTGTCGACTAAGGGGCTCAGACCACCGCATTAGTTGTCCGCTTGTACTCATCCCTTCTTGATACCTATTCAGCAGACTCCTTCCAGTGCGCTCCCAGCTACCTGCCTCCTGATACCTCTCCATCATTAGGTCTCAGTATCAAGCTATGTCATTCAACACATCAGTCATCTCTCCTAGCCAGTCTTGTTCATCTGAACATCCGACCACCCAGTCATTGATACCCAGATGTCCATCCCAGGCTCTTGCCTCCTCATACCACTCTCTCTGAAATATTACGGGTAATACAACTGAGTGAAGACTAGTTAGTGTTGCTGAATAGTGTCGCCTAGTCCGTAGACATTCCCTTTGCCTTGATACCCTCAGGGCTCACAACCTCTCACCTCAGGAGCCAGTTGTTTCCTCCTGGTTCTCCCGCTCCCAAACCCCAATTGGTCTTGCTCTTAACAGTGAGCAAAGATGGAACAGGGAGTGTGAGCGTGAACATGAACACAGGTGTGACTGTGAGCGGACAGTGGAGGCTATGCAAACACAATGAAGGTCAGGCTCTTTCAATCTATAACATATATCATTACTTACAGTACAAAGTCACTTGTCATTGCAGATGTTCACATTTATGCCTCACACATTGAGCCTTCTGTCAATTTGTAAGAAACAGATCAGGTTGTGAGACCAGTGTCATTGGATCTTCTATGTGAGCATCATATTCTAAAGTTGTATCATGCCTAGACTTATGCAGTAGAAGTGTATTTGTGTGATTGGTCTTAGCTGGTAGCAAGTTCAAAGTGGTAGCTGATTATCACTGAGTAAGTGACATCATATCAACAATTGTATAATGCTCTCACACACACCATAGGAGGCTTCACATTTATGATAAGATATAGTCATTGAAACATGTTCAAGAGGCTGAGAAGCTGTTTGAATGTTTATGTAACAATTGTAAACCAGAACTGTGACAAAGTAAATTACAGCTTACCTACGAAAGTAATGTCATCTTCACTTTGACCAAATGTCACCAGAGGTATTGCCAGTGAATCTTAAATGTGGGATCTAGAATCACAGAAAAGCAGTCATACAAGTGGAGGTGATTGAGCTCATAAGTTGGAAGGATCTGCCTGAAGGCTACTGTTACTGTCAATTGTGCGCTGACAACGAGGGCTTGTAATGCTAACCACATTGCTTACATGCATTTACACATAGTGTGCCTGGCACTCATTCTCAAAGCCTGTATGTGACTCTGGGTGATCATTGTATATTGTTCTGTGCTGTTTGGAACTGTTGTCTGTTTGCTGAGAAAGCTGGATCTCGCACCAGTGTTGCCAGTAGTGGTGTTGAAGTCTCTGAGGTGTATTCAAGACATCTCTAACAGGATTGCTGTAACAGAAAGTTGCTGAAGTCCAAGCAGGCTGTTGACAGTTGCTGGATAATTGAAACACACCTCCTGCCAATCACAGACTTTGCCATTCTGGTCTTGCTGATTACAATACAAAGAATGACATATATTACTGCAATAGAGTAGAATAGAAAAAGAAACAAAGGTGTAAATAATCAATGAAAGAAGAGAAATTATATGTGAAGGTGGTGGAGTAGAGCTGTTCCAAATAAGGAAAACCATGTAAAGTCGAGAGTCAACTTTGCATGGTTTTCCTTATTTGGAGCTGCATCACGAAAAACATAAGACAATGAATAAAAAGAGCACCACTTACTGTGGCTCAATACAGGGCTAGTTGGGTAAACAACTGCTACATAACTACTATTACATCCTACCACTCCACATTGTCACTGAGCATGAAGCTTGAGCTTGAGGACTGAGGATCACATCAATGGAAACCAGATTTCTGTGCTCCAGAAATGTGAGCAGAAATGTGATTTAGAATTGGTGGTTGACTGTCCAACATAAATGTGTCATACAGTGTGACATTTTTGCACAGTTAAAATATTATACTATATTGCGACATTTCTGCTATGCCCATATATGTGAAGAAATAACATCATTTTGACTGACATTTCTGCTAAGCAAACAGACTTCCTTTGAAATATTTCTGCATGACACAAATTATTACAAAAAAGCATAAACATTTCTGGTCAACATTTCTGCAAAAAATAAATTCCACATTACTGTTGACATTTCTGTCAGCTAAATACCTGCAAAGTGGGGTACAGAGGATGTTTGTCTTGCAGAAATGTTAGCAGTAGTACAAAATTTATTTTTTGCAGAAATGTCGACCAGAAATGTTTATGCTTTTTTGTAATAATTTGTGTCATGCAGAAATGTTTCAAAGGAAGTATATTTGCTTGGCAGAAATGTCGGCCAAAATGATGTCATTTCTTCACATATATGGGCATGGCAGAAATGTCGCAATATAGTGTGATGTTTTAACCATGCAGAAATGTCACACTGTGTGACACATTTATGTCAGACAGTCAGCCACCAATTCTAAATCACATTTCTGCTCACATTTCTGGAGCACAGAAATCTGATTTCCATTAATGTGGATGAACATCTATAAATTCAGAACCTGCTGATGTGGCGAGTGTGGGTTGTGAAAAGATGATCACAGGCACAATGATGACCATGCACGACCGATCAAATCAAGTTTTTCATCTGCAGCCTGTGATGGTCATCATTCTGCAAGATTCAAGACCTGACAGAATCGAGAACAGGAAGAACAGGACCCAAGACCCACACTCACCTCACAAGCCAATCAACTGTCTTCTTTGTCTCCCAACCAATCAGAGACAAATGTAGTGAATTATTATATAGATTTTGTCTGGTAAGGTCCTGCATACAGTAAGCCACCAATTTTAGACAACATTTCTGCTAACATTTCTGAAGAACATCAATCTTATTTTCATTGATGTGTCTGGGACCCCCCCAGTCAAAATGGTACAGTATTGTATCATTTCAACCGAAAGTGCCAGGGTATTACACTGTGACAGTCACTTTCAGTTGTACCATCATTCCCGAAATCATTTGTGACTGTGACAGCCCTGGCTTTTGTTCCCAAACTGGCTGCAGAGCCAATTTGGGACATAATCGAACGGAAATTTTGAATTTTGAACGTTCCACCGTGACTTGCCACCGTGACATCACACCTAATCTTGTTCCATTTGAGGCTGTCGTGATGTGTGATGGCACTTTTGGTCGAAATGGTACAGTACAGTAGTTGCAGTTGAGGTCAATTCTCACTGGCCATGAGCCTGGGCACAGAAACTACTACAACAGTGCTATTCCTCAAAATTTTGATACGGAAGCATGCCAAAGCAAACTGGCCACATTTTGGCACATCTGGAGAAAAGTTTTACGAAATTTTGGCCATTTTGCCAGAATCAAGCGAATTTTTATATTTTCTGCATCGAAGTGCCTGCACGTGAGCGAGAAGGGCATGTAGCAGCAGCAGAATGAGTGAGTTGCATCTCGTGTGATCACTCTCACTCACAAGACGTTCAAACTGGACCGCCGGCGATCTACATGTTCTTCTGTCTTTTCAAAAGATGCATCCCCGCAGCCACTCGCTTACATGTGCGCATCGACCCTCGATATCTTCAAATGTGTGCTGATGTTTACGATAGCCCATGCGCCTTCTTCCATGCAGGCTCCTTATTCCCATACCCTAAGTCTCGTTCCCGACGCCGACGACGACGACGACGACGACATCTGTCCCGTCTGCGATGGAAAATGCACTTGTGCGAACAGCCATGTTGCTCCTTCCGCCTCCGCGTCTACATCGCTAGCCTTGTCCCAGCACGTGCAGCCCCCAGTCGCACGCCCCACTCTCAAAATCAAGCTCACTTTACCTCCCAACCTTCTGAGCAAACGTCCAGTGCCGTCTTCCAGTACACTGTCCGCTCGCCCCGATTTGAAACGCAAGTCCCACCCGAAGAACCATTCCAGGGCTGTTGGATCCAGCCGCGCGACCTCTCAGCAAGACACTCATCCGTCCCGCACCCGAAAAAACGCCACCCTCACTTCCAAACCGAACAAGAAAGCTCCTCTTAAAAAACGGCGCAGGATAGAATCCTCAGATGGAGAGGACGACAAGGACGAAAACGTGGACGACCTCGAAGACGACGCGATTGCGATGCCCTTCCCCACTTTTGTAGAGGCCTCCGTCCTCCCCTCGTCCTCCGACGGCGACGATGACGATGACGACAACGATCTCTCTTCGCTCTCCTCCTTCAATTCCAGTTCTTCGATGATGGCCGAGGAGGAATCTTTTATCCGCGCCGAACACCTTCGTAAACCGCCTCGTGAATCGTGGATCATTAAACCGCGAAAACAGAGCGTCGGTCCCAGTGACGTAGACATGGACGACGACTCAGAGAGCGATGGAGAGACTGACGGTCAGGACGGTGGTGACGAGGAGCAGGAAGACGACGATGAAGAAGAGGAAGATGAGCAGGACTCGCGTCGCGTTGGCCCAGGTTATATCGGCATCGCCACTGGTTGGTCAGAAGACGACGAAGACACATTCGACGCCGACTTGTTTTTTGCCAGTCTATCGGATTCAGAGCACAACTCTTCTTCTGAATCGTCGTATCATGGTGAGGACGGCGGTGATGACGCCGACGCCGACGAAAGCGCATCTGAGGCGCACGGGAGCGGGGCATACATGGGCGAGTTCGAGGTGACGCAGGGTTGGGATGGCGAGATCATGTTTACCGATGGTCCCAAGTACCGCCGCGACGCCCTCCGTCTGCTCGATCAGATCGACCTTGAGGCTCACCCAATAGTCTCCACGAACGTCGTTCTTGAACAGAGTTCTTTCGAGACTGACGTTGAAGAGACTCCCGAGCTCGGGTCCCCGTCCGACGGGGCTGAGGAACTCACTGGGGAATGCAGTGACACCACTGATGAAGACCTCGTAGGCCCAGACAACCTGCCGAATGAGAGGGCCATGCAGCTATTCAGTCTTCCGCCAATTCAGACACGCACGCCCTCTGCGGTCAATCCATCTGATACCCTCGCAGCACGTTCGCGTCGCCAGACGAGCGCGGGTGATCCGACTCGTGTTACACTGTGGCCCGGCGATTCCGACGAGGAAGGGCGGAATGTTGAGGAAGAAGAAGAGCGCCGCCGCCGCGCACGCAGTCTGAGCTCATCGCAACACGTTGGTCCACGCCCTGGCTTTTTTGAGTTTTTAGTGCAGCAGGCGCTTGATGTACACAACAATACTCCCGGCGTCAGCTCGCATTTCTCTGTCATTGACGGCTCGCCGGCGCGCCGCGACCATCCCAACTTGTTTGGCATAAGCAGTCGTGGACGTAGTCGTCGACGGCTTTTTGGTCCAGCTGTCGGCCACACACGCAGCTCGACGCTGGACATGTCCTCATTGGATACGGTACACTCTTCTCAATCCTCAACTTGTATCCTTTACGCTAACCAAAGGTCACCCAGGCCTCTCTTCCTCCTCCCAGTCGCGATACGTCCGTCGCGGCCAGCAGCACACGCTCGTCTTCACGATCGAACATACCTTCGATCCAGCAACTCATTGAGACGACAATGTTGCCTTCTCCTGTCATATCAGACATGTTGCCAAGTCCTGGCACGGAAACGGGAGCGGGAACTCAGCGGGATAGCCCTGGGCCCCCCACACACCTTTGCATGGAGCTCAACGTCGACGACGTACTGGACACTTCTCTGATGGACGACGTCGATGAAGTCGGGCCTTCAGAAAAGGACCGTTCGGATGGTAAGCACATTCGCAATCTCAAGCGATGGGATTTCATCTCGGTCGGTGCTTTCCGGCTTGCTGGTGCCACGCGCGGTCCAGGCGCCTCCGGTGTTGTCAGCGATGCGTCGGGCTATACGTCGGAATGGAATTCAGACGCGAACACAGTGTCTGGCCGCTCGCCTCGATCAGTCATCAAATCCAGTCCTCTCGCCGTGCTGTGGCAGAACCGCGACAAGCATGGGTCGAGTTCAAGGTCGCACGCCAAGCAACTGCCGACCCCTGGTTTTGTGCCAAGCGATGGTGAGCGGACCCCAATGCCACACGCAAGCGGGCCAGCGACTCCAACTGTCCCCGCCACCGGTGCATTCTCGACGCCGAAGCCGAAGAAACAACTCAAGCAAGAGCGCAGATTCCAGCGCAAGGGTCTGGCTGCGATGACGAAACCACCCAAGACTAAAAATCGCAGTCCCCACGAGCACACACGCCCTCAGCATCAGCGTCAACATCACCCCAATTCAAAATCGCGGGCGTCAAGCGCAACACAGCGCAGTAACTTTTTCTCGTCGCCCACCCCTTCGTTGAACTAGCTACCTGGTATTCTTTGGTCCGCAAGGCGCTTCTTTTGACCCTCAAATGCCGTGTTCCTTTGTTTGTCTTGTATCGTAACCATCTCTCGAAATCGTTCAGCATGTTATATCAGACTATTGCCCATCTACTCCACTCCGCATTGGCCTTGCATTCTCTCATTCCCTTCCAGTCTCTCTGTCTCTGGCTCAATTATGATCCCCCCAAGTACTGATATGACGATGTGTATGTACGCATTTTTTCCCTCTTATTCTCGCGGTCCTGCCCTGTCGTTTTTAATATGTAGTTATATGCCGCTCCCCATCTAACTGTGTATGACGGGGCCCTTGTCATTTCTGTCTCTTGTGCGCCCATTCTGCTCCCACCATCTGTTCGTTTGCATACCTGACATATATTCCAATATGAGTTTTTTTTTACTCGCGCGTGATAGTTCTACGACCAACGAAGAGTCCGCACTCCCCGTGGTCGCCGTTTACACTGCCGATCAATGATTCGGGTATGTCTAAGGACTTGGTCACCCACAACTCAAATTGTTTGCTCGCATGGCACTTATCGAAAATCGGGTTATGCTCGGGGCCATCACGTATCTTTCTGAATGACATTTAAACCACGAAAAATACGCAGTAACGACATCGAAATTAAAGCCTTGATCATTCGTTCGAGGACACGGCGGTGTCGCATTTCACAGTGCCCCATCAACATCATGATGTTTCGACCTCGGCCACCGCATATCTTGTAACAATATGCAACTACTGATGCATCATGTAACTTTGGTCGCAGGTGAAGTTGATCTGTGTCGCGATGCACCGTGCCCTGTGCCAGTCCTCAATATAAGGCAGACGTTCCCCGTTCCTGCCTATCGAGCTGGCCTTTCTCCTCGTTTCATAGTCTTGCGCTGGTTCGCAAATCCATCCTTTACAACTTTTTCTCTCATCATCTTTACTGTTGGTCGCCATGAAGACGGCTCTCGCGGTTGCTATAACTTTCGCCGCCTTGGCTAACCATGTCAGGGCGAGTCCGACGCCCACCAGGTAAGCATGCCTCTCCTTCCACCTGGTCGTATAAGCTAATGCCCGTGCAGTCAATATGTGGAAGCGTATGTCTTCCCATTCTTTTTATCGCCTGAATATTCATGCGCCATCGTCTAGTCGGGCAGCGCAGGCACCTTTGAACGAGTGAGTCCTGTTTACCCTGTACCACAATCTCCACTCATACGTTGTTAGACGTGGTGTCCTTGGTGTAGAAGTGAAGACAATTAACTGGTTTGAGATGCCGGACAGGCCGCAGCCGAACCACGTCCCCGTGCCGCCTTTGAAGCCTGCTCTCGAGCCCCTGAGCCAGCCTCCCCCGATGCCTTTGCCTCTGCCTGGACACCCGCATCCACATGCTAAGCTCCCTCCAGACGTGCTCGAAGTGAACGTTGTCGAGATCAATGATCCACCTGCCCCGCCGCATAAGCCAACTCCCCCGCCTGGTCCACCGTAAGCACTTCCCTCTTTTCGTTCAGAGTATGATTATAAACATGCCTCAGCCGGTTTCATCCAATCGATGCACCTCCCCCGCCTTTTTATATGAATGGGCCATACCCTCCTCCGCCTCCGCCGTTCCATCCATACGGATATAGGTATGAATATTTCCACCTTACCTAAAAATTCGGTACGGACTGATGGATATATTCCAGCGCGCCGCCACCACCACCACCACAGATTTATAGGCTGCCGCCGTATAAGTGAGCTAGTCCATAGCTTTGTTTACTGGTTCACGTTGAACTCTGATGTTTTCTGTTCACAAGCATGCCTCCGCCACCGCCGCCTTCTCCTCGTGTCATGTATCCTCATGCAATGCCGCCGCCTCCAGGTATGGGGCCTCTTCCGCTGGGTATGATTCTACCACCTCCTCCCTCTCCGGGTATGATGCCGCCACCGCTTCCTGGAATGGGATACCGTCTGCCTCCACCTCCAGGAATGGGACGCCCTGCATTCCCACCTCCCCCTCCGCCGTACAACTCTCCCATGCGCGTCCCAGGGCCGACGATTCGGGCTAGCCCCAGCGTGCCTCCGCCACATGCCATTACACAGGCGCCTCCGTCACCACCGCCTACATATGGTCTCAGGCGGTAAGTCAACTTCGTTTTACGCCGACTGGATCATTTGCCTTCACTGTTTCCCCGAAATTTTGTCCTTTGCGGCTCGTAGACTGACGTACATATGTGTTCTCAGGCGCAGTCACATCCTTCCGCGGACTATGCATGCTCTAGATTAATCCTAGAAGCCTGCGACACGTCTACATACTTGGGAGAATCAACGTGGACAAAAACAGAATGGACGAGGTACCGACATTTACTAGACAGCGAAGGCAGAACACGCAGCAGCGAACTATATTAACGAGATAGAATGTAAAGAAACAATTGTAAGCTGCACGTGAATTACATTGCTCAAAACCCATTCCTGGTGGGAAAGGATGAATCATCTCTGATTCAAAAAGCCTTGCGCTCGCGTAGGGCGAAAATGTTAGAGGTCGGCCAGGATTTAGTGACGGAAGGTTAGGGAAGGAAAAGAAAGTAATTGCTTTGAAGCCTGCGTTGATCGCTGAATGGAGATCCAGAACCATGAGAGCGATGCAAAAAAGCCGCATGTATTCCGTAAGGCTCTCGATCTGGTCTGTAAGCAACGGGCCATTATCACCGCAACACGGGGGGCTGTGTGTTTATGTCCGTCAATTGATTTTCAGATGTCGACACCCTGAGAATCTTTGAGAGGATTGGATGTTGTGTCTGTACATACGCATCCTGACGAATCGACCTACACCTCACGGCCTTCGTCGCAAAAGGTGGTATATCCCGACTCTAAGTGACATTCAACAAAATCACAGAGAACGGTCTTCAGAAAGTTGGTTGCATCGCACATACCGCAGAAATCGGGGCGCCACAGAAGAGATCTGTTGTTAGAGCCGCTGAAAGGTCATCAGCTGTCGGGATAATCGTTGGGGGACACTGCAGCATCACCAAAATTGCAATGGTCGGTCCGCCGCAACAGCTCGTCTGAATCATCTGACTCGCGCTCTCACGATCTGTTATACCCCGCATCGTGTTTCTGGCGTGCAGGGGTGCTCTCTGACGGACTACGCTTGAGCACCTCTACCAATTTATGTCAAGTCTGACCACTCATCAGCGTTATAGGCCATCGCACACGATGTGGCACGTACCCTCAGAGTGTCTCAGGCGGATCTCCACGCGTTGGGAATTCCCTCGTGTCTGCTGCATATGTATTTCTATTGATGTACCTTTAGCTATTGAAACGGGTACGGCATCGCATGCCTATCATGTCGCTGTTCGTCGCTGGACCGTCTGCATCGATGCGTCATAAATCTTCGAATAAGTATTGTTCTCTCCGAAGTGCCGCGTCGTCAATACACGCAATAGACAGTGTCATTCAATGAGTAGCCACGTAACAGAAGTGAGGACTCGGACCTCGGTGCCCATCGCCTACCAGCGAAAGTGTCAGACGCTGTCCGGTCGGCACGGGAGTCTTCCCGACTGGCTGATCAAAACACAACAAATAGATATGCTGACCGAGATTCAGGAAAGGATGCTGGCGGTAGCGCAGAATTCACTTACAAAGTAGAAGAGACATCACAGGGCCAGGACGTGCAGAGACACTATACAGGCAGTAAGTCATACTGGATGTACACATGGTCCGATTGGACGCTCTTACCAGACGATATGCCCACCTCACTTCGCTGAGCCACTCCTGGAGAAATGAGAACGAAAGAGTCTGTGCTTCGCAGGCAGATACACATGCTGATATGGACCGCTGAGTGACATTTCTCGACTCCAATCACCAACATCTGCAACTCCGTCTGCGAAGAATGTCCTGATGGAGTCAGATTGACTGATGGAGTCGTTTTGCGAAGACTATCTCCTTTCATATATTGCGGTATTTTCCGTCAGCCGTCCACTTGTCGCAGGGAACAACAAATGAAATTTTGAAGGAGCTCCGCTTGAAGATTGCTCATTTGTTACTGGGAATGACTGAGCACCATAGGAAAAGCATCACGAGGAACATGAACTCCTGACGGCTCGATGAGCTTGACTGACGTGAGTGGACTGCAAGAAGCTGCAAACCAGCTCACAGATTCATGAGTAGCAATGCTCGACAGACAGAGATAAACATAAAAAAACGAACATGGTGTTCGGAAAAATAGAGAAAGAAGTGGCCGAAGGACCTTTAACAACATGGTGCTTTTTTAATCCCATATGATCGTGTCCACACCACTACGTACCAGTGGCTGGAGAACGTAAACGCGCACGATGTTGTGGAAACTTCCGCTATAATTCATGAGACCGAGACAGGGTTTAGAACGTAATGCGAAAGAACCGGGGATACAATGAATCAAGATGCACGCCTTCCAATTGAAGTAAGAATAGGCGAGCCGCGAGCCTGGATTTTTTGAAGTTCAGTTTGCCGTCGAACCTGAATCCATACATGTTGTGCGGAGTACTTACCCTGTATCGGGCCAAAGAAGACCGGATCCCTATTGACCAGTATTGTGAGCGGACACTTAAGTAGGCTAGGGTAGCATGGCCCAAGCTTGAAGGAATGCGGTCACGGAATGCGGTCACGGTATGTCACCCATCATGTGATCTATCATCCATCCTGTGCTCAGAAGGCCCAACTGGATTTATTACTGTTGTTTATCTGTCCCTGTGTGCCGATTAGGCTCGACTCCATTTCATTCAACAGTGACAATCACCCGAAAAAACAATACTTGCATGACAATTTCTTTTCTTTTCTCCCAGGCTTGCGGGCAGCGGAACAGCGAGGATGTCAGAGAGAGTATGCAGAAATGTGGAGTTCAGGGTAAGTAAATGCATAAGCACACGCTCGAGCGGTTCGAATCTATCGTCCCAACCAGCGGACTGCTGCAAGCCAGACCCGCGCTGTTAAGACGAGGAAGGGGAAGACCGATTGCGTAAAATGAGCCATGGCGCACTGCGGAAAGAGGTGTTCTTGACTTCGGGCTCGCCCCAATGAAGGATGTCGATGATGAAGGAAGCACTTCAAAGTACTTGTGGATAAGTTTCGAAGGATAGGAAGGGACAGTTACGGTGATCAGAAGGAGAGAAATATGATGCACAAAGCTAAAACGTGGCTACAATCAAGGGATACAAAGCTAGCGTTTATTGCGGGAGACGAAATGTGTCGGGAAGAAGCACAGAAAAATGCTAGTGGGAATCCGGAAAAGAAAGCTAACAGACCCGTTTCAGTGGGCAGGTACGACGACCAAAGGGTAAACCAAGAGTCCAAGGCGTTCGATATGACACTTGTACTTGAGCAAGCGTGCACAGTCAAAGAAACAGACGGAAATAGAGAGCAGTCAGAGAGATGATCAGAGGGAATTAGCCAATAGTCGGGGTGAAATCAGCAACGCGCCTTCACCGTCAGCATAAGAATAGTTCTAACAGCGGAAGGGTCGTTTCGGTGAGTGCCACACATACGTTTAAAACAAGCAATGACGAGGAGCAATTGTTGTCGGAGCTAAAGCAATATTACGTGCATTGTACGGATCAGCAGCTCAGCCCTGTTGGCGCTTTGTGGAGATTTCGGACGGTGAACATCGAACTTAGGTGAAATCGAAGCTCGGGCTCTCAACATATGATAACAAGCAGCTCCGAGATATTGTAAGTAGGCCGGCCGACATACATATGTCAGCAAGCGTGTAGGCCGATTCGTAGATCCTAGAAAAAGCCGAGTTCTGGGCTCGGTGGTAAGCACGGTATCTAGATCTGGGACTCGGTGGCCGAGCTGTCCGTTGCAAGACAACATCTAGTAAAGCAACGGCTCGCGGAGAGGAGGTCAACAAGCATGCGCCATCGGACTTAGTCGCTGTAGAAGACGCGGGGACAACGAGGACGCATACAGCGTCAGACCCACCACAAGAACATACCACGTATACTGTCGACTTCAACGCGATATCAGTTGGAAACAGGATACCCAGCAAGGCGCACTTACCAAAGGTTTGTCCACACGACACCGGGTGGGAATTGAGTGCGGGATTCGCTGATTCCAAATTTGACATTGTTGTGGGGGGATTCATTCTTGCGTCACAACATACCACGCATAATGGGCGCCGGCGTCTGTATGGAACCAAGTTTGAAGATGATCCACAGAAGAGAAGTCCACCTGCGACACAGGCTAGTGTGTCAACACCAACTACTACACGTACAGAACCGTACGCACGATGCGTATATAGCAGGCCGATGGCCGACTGGCTATCCAAAGAATTCGACGGTTGGCGGGTTTACAGCCACAGTTCCGTGGTAGACGCTGCCGCCTTCAGTCATGGGTTGACAAGGCACTGAACTGTTAGCGCTAGAGTCCTGCTATGATAGCCGGATCGTCGACTTCGCCGGTGCCAAGGTGGCAACAGCAAGTAACT
Organism: Fistulina hepatica ATCC 64428; assembly: GCA_000934395.1. Lineage (NCBI taxonomy): Eukaryota > Fungi > Basidiomycota > Agaricomycetes > Agaricales > Fistulinaceae > Fistulina > Fistulina hepatica. The sequence goes on along the minus strand of KN882033.1, from coordinate 91,301 downwards.
GACCGCCGAACGGACAGAAAGTGATCAGCATCAGGCGAGTCGAGTTATGCGGGTACAAGGACGAGTATCCGTCAACGTTGCTTGAGAGTAGCATCGGATCATCTGCATACCTACTTGACCACCAAACTCGTAGTTTTGAAAGATAATTACGCCAGTTGCCTGCGTCGGCTAATCATGTTCGAATACGCGCGGAATCTGGTCTCTGGCAAGCTCTGAACCGCGCTGACAATCGACTCGGACATCCCAGGGCCGTTCGTGGTTCACTCCGCTCGCTGACGACGGACGCTGTTGATCAAGCTCAAGCGCTGGGCGCTGGGCATCGACGAGAGTTCCATGAGCAAAGACAGAAATATCGGATATCGACACATTACATGACAGAAGAAATGAATGCGCCATGAGGGGAGAGAGGGAGTAGGACACTGTGGTCAGTGTACACGGCCCCCTCTGCCCCCCTCAGATCAGCAGGCCCATGCACGAGGCCTAGACTTGAGGTCACAAGCGTACTGCGTAGATTCAGAGCGGCTCAACAAGAAATATTCGATCAGTTGACATGAAGCAAGTCGAGCAAGAAGGTTCAAGAGCGTGAGGAGCGTTGCAAAAGAACATCAGAAAATTGCACAGGTATGGAGGAATATGACACCAGAAAGTCGAACAAACGCTGTGCCACACAACACATGTAGTATACGGGAAGACATAAGTTTTCTGAGCTCCACAGACACCGTTAATATGTCGCTCATGATCATTGAGCTCACGATGCAGAGGCGCGAGGAAAGTACAGATGAAATCGATGAGCCATTGACGTGAACATAACACTGACAGGGAACAATGCAATATGTCAGTAAGAGAATGGCGCGGCAACTCAGTGCACCAAGCGCCAGCAACACGAGATATGCGAGGCCAACTGGAAGGTCGAAGAACAAAACGGGGCTATTGCAACTGGTAACGGATACAAAATCGTGCACGCGGTACCTCAAGACGAGCAATGCGGGATACAGGTTTCCTTTCATTTGACTGAAGGTGAGAAACGTGAGCTGGCATGATGCGCTTATCCGGGAAGTTCCGAAAGCCGACAAGTTTTGGAGAGAAAAGCACAGTGAGGATCTCGGATTTAGCGAATTGGAGAATAACTTGTTGCTCGGAGATACCGAATAAATAAGAGGCTAATGACAGAGACTGCGATAAAGATCGAAAACGTCCTTGGACTCGCATTTGCAAACACTGGTGACTGAGGCATGAATGCCCCAATGGAAGTACGGCAGCACTGCGTATATAATGGAGCCACGGGGAGCTATACCGCTTCCCTAAAGGGACGAAAGACGAGCACGCGAGAAACCTCTATGCGGATGGATTGTCAAAAGAGACTCGGACAGCTCGGCATTCGCTTATGATGCACGTCCTACATCTCGGGGGAGTAAGCGCGTGGAGGTTGAAGTATGGAGGACGTGTGTGCGCCCATAGCGTCAGAAGGGAGCGCGTGGATCAACCATTCCATGCAACCATCATGCGCATTGAACAGCCACTGTGCATATATGCGCATCAGACCATCGGTGAACACGAAACCGTGCAAAGGGCGGGTACAGGGATCCAGGCCAACAGTCCATACTAGAAACACATACGTGCAGTTTCGATAGATAGATGGCGGGCAGCCGATCCTCCTCAGTTTCAAGATGGAGGTTCTGTGGCGAGTACGAGGAACGAGCATCGCCCACAGAGCGGGATATATGGAGGAGCGATAAGTGGAGAGAAGATCATGGCAATGACAGATTGAAGAAGGTAAAGGCACTCTGTCAACCTCGAGCTCACGTCGTTTGCTTTCGCCAGGAAGGAACGCAGATTCCAGTCGCTGCTACCAGTCTTAAGTACCTAGTTTATTTCACCCCGCCCCACCTCTTAATTTCAAGATTTTATGAACTTTACTCACGTCGAGATAGCAATGTGAAAAACTTGTTTGTTACCGGATTCGGGAGCTCCAAGCGGCGGGGGTCTCCGCCAATGTGCAGCTCCCCGCCAGTTCGTGAGTCGGAAGGTGGAAAAGTCAATTCATCGCGAGAGTCGCAATGCAGCCGATGACTTTCCGACCTTGCCCTACCTTCGCGCCTGACTTCATGCATGGATTATTTCATGAACATGAATGTAGTTTCTGTTCAAACGGAGTCACAGACATAGCACACTCGAACTTGCTCACGGACTATGCCGACGTTTTTGGTCGTTGGAGGTTGAGCTCGTACGAGCCATTGCTGGTGACCGTGTAGATGTAGAACAGGGTCCATACCATGGAATATGTAGTTGGATGTGGTGACGACCGTTCTAGCATTTATCAATCGATTGCATCTATATGGACTCGACAAGGTTTCAGACGCGGACGCGTGACCACACACTGCACGTACAAATTTTCATTGACGGCTGGCGGATTGAAGGCTATTGAAGGGGTCTCAGCATTAAGGGGATCTATTTTTTAAAATAAAACGCTTCACCCTGCTTTACAGTAATTATTTCAGTGTCCACTCAGATCTATAGACCATAGGCGGGAATTGAATGCAACCATTTCTCACGTACAGCGCGGTGAAGGTGAAAATTCCGGGCAAAAACGTTAACAATTAGCTTGTTCGATCCGGACGATAAGCGGTCGGAGCGGACCCAATGGAGGAGATCGATCGATCAGGCCAGTTCGTCGGTGATTCGGCTGGTTTGCATACCTGAAAAACAAAATCTATCTCTATTCATGGCCAGGTTTCCATTGATTTGAACTCTTGACTTTCAGCTTTCTGGTGCAATGCAATCTTCTTCAACGAAAGGTACGAAGTTTTCCGGAGATTCTTTCCTTTAAGTTCCCAGCTAAAGGCTCTTCTACATAGTAGCAGTTTCCGAAGCTTAACTGCAACTAGGCCATAGCTACGAGCTTGACATCTATGCTATACGGAATGATGTTCTGGGCACCTCGCGGCCAGGTCCACAGCTGTCCACAGGAATTCCTGGTGATGGACCTCGAGGATCAGGCGACGTCTTGACACGCTCACAGAAGCTACAGCTCACAAGCTCAAATGAATGTCGGATCGAAGCGCAACTGCGACACAAAACGGCGTGCAACACTGCCGGCGTGCAACCCGTAGATTTCATTTCCGGTGGGTGTTCACGCTGAACGTTTCTTCTTTTTTTTTTTCTTTCTTCGATGCCGTACTCGGTCTTCGGCGGATGTTTCTGCGTAAAGTCTAGCTTTACCAATGTACTACTTGTTCCGGTGGAGGTAGACTTATGCGGATATCTGTGCGCAGATGTCAAAAAATGGTGTTACATTGCATCACAGGTGGATCCTTGTGTGTACGGCACGAAATTTACAATTATCGGATGGCGAGCGTACACTTGCAGTGTACGGCGGTCGGTCAAGGAACTTTCGGATGGCCGGTAATCGATTGGCATCAGTCAGCACGCTGCACATGAGCTCGGGCTCGAGCTTGACACAGCAGGATGCGGAACTCGGCCTGAAGCTTGAGCTTGATAAATTGACCACGCGTTTTGCAGCATGTCGCTAAGCACCGACTAGGCCTATCCACGTTGTGTACGCATTGCTTGTCAGGACGGGTGCGAGGAATGAAGGATCATAAATGCGCCAATTGAACAAAAGAGACAAGCTGCGAATGAACGATTGCAAGGGACGCACGAAAACCGCGAATGAATGAAGGAAGGGGCATGACAATGTCATCAATTGAATGACCAGGTGCGACGCAGTTGCTAGGTGCACAAACACGCTATTGATTCTCGATAATGAAGTGCTCGGTGGTCTATCGATCGCACACAACGTGTCTTCTGACAAGTGTGGCCCTGTGTCTGACAAAGCTGAGCATGGTGGGATATGTACGGCCATGTCGTCCGTCTGCCGAATGGGCCACAGCCACGACGCCGGTAGGGAATCCCGCATTTGCGATTTTGAATTTGTGCAATGCGAGCAGTTTTGCGGCGGAATCCGTTGTGTCTGTCGGTCGCATTTAACCCAAGTCTCCCTGCGTGGGTTGCGGCAATCCAGCCGCGCTTCTTTTATAGCGGTGGTAACCCAAAGCTGTTCGCGTGTTGACCACGGTAACCTCAAGCCTGGCGTCGTTTTGTTACGTTGGACTCGTGGAAGACGAGAGTGGATGTATTGACCGATGCTGCGGGTCACAACGCGGCATGTTAAGTATCGCAATCCATTCCGAGTCGCATATCATTTCGAATCGAAACGCGTATATTTGGGCGTCGCTCGAAACACATGCCGTGGACGCGTGCTGATACACGTAGCCCGCGCCATGCCTCAGAGCTTGGTCTTCACCCTGCGAGCGTTTTCAATTTGTTTGCCTGGAGGCGCGTCGTTTTTTTTTGTCCAGAAGGGAATATGCCTCCAAACGCTTTTCCAACAACTTTTTCGGCGCCTGGAGTTTGTCGCTGTGTACATGCATACCATTACAGGGACACGGCTGCGTTTCTGGGATATCATCATGTTTCTGAGATGTGGCGTTGTATTTTCCAGGCCTTCGAACATTAAATAATCGTATTCTCGAGCGTTGATTGCGGTCCCTAGGAGACAATTGTGTTTCCGGGGCACGACGGGCACAATCTTGGTTTTGCCGCCTGATTTCTGGCGCGTTCCCCCGGATTTGGGCATCATTGTATGGGCGACCTCACCTGACCTCTGAACTAAACGCCCCCACCTGACTTTTGCAATCTTGATTCGAAGCGACAAGCATAAATATTTAACGAACGCGTGCAGGCGAAGGGGGGAGGGGGAACACGGAGAAAGGGGGCCTAGACAGGAACGCGATAGATTATTGGTGTAATGGATCTCCGGCCGGCCGTCGCGCGCGTCAACGCTTCATCTCACAAAGTTTTTTTTTGTAGCTTTTAGTAATCCATAGTGACCTTCGCAGCGCAGGACGACTGGTACTCCCGTTGGCTGGCGCCGGAAGATCGCAGATTTGCAGGGACAGTACCCCCGCGTCATCTCACAAAGTTCCCATTCACAGAATTCGATTCGACAACAAACATAACAACACGCACAACCGTTGTTTCCCCGGTCCCCAGATCTCTGATATTCTGTTTATGTCTGTCCGATTGACAGACTTGTCGTTACTATTCAGTTCTTGCCAGTTCTTGCCATGGCCGGTGCACACCATAATTATCATTATAGTTGGGTGTTATCATCCTGACAGCCTGTGCGTGCGGCTCCCATCCCGTCCCGTCCGTCCGTCTCCTCCGCTCCCATCTATCCATCCCATCTATCCATTCGCCCATCTGAATCTACACGAGGCTGACGCCTGTTTTAATCCATCAGTGCTCCTTGAGATCCGGTGCGGTTGCGTTGCGAACTTAGCATTATCGACTCGTCTCGGCGGCGCCACCTCCTTGGGTCTTCGTCCATGCCTAATCATCGAGACGCCGACGCGCGGTGCGATGCTGTTTCCGGCAGGATACAGGACAAACTGCTCTTCCTGCGTTCGAGACCTAGCATAACCTTTGCGTTGCTCCGCAACAATTGCTTTAATTCGTTGCTCTCACGCTGTGTTTCTGACGCCGATACGGGCGTACATAAGAAGTATATCACTCGACAACGTCCGGCTCCGTTATTGTTCTGGCCGTTTGTGTGCCGATTCTTTTAGTCTTTCCGATTTATACTGATTCTTCGAGGGTTTTTTTGCCGAATGTTCTGTAGGCTTCCCGCCGATTTATTCAAAAATTTCGCCGATTGTTTAATTTTGTCGCCGGAGCGAGGCATTCCTTCCTGTCGCTTTATCCACGATTCGGACGAGCGCTCCGCCAAACTCTAGTACTGCGCATCTGGAGTTCATTTATTACCTACGCGCGGCACTAGGACCCCGGATTATACTGTCATAGGCCGGATCCCATGTCGGACACAAACTGGGGTAAACGGCGCCGCAGGCCGGATTTTTTGTCGGACATTTGGGCCACCACGACCGGAAGGCCGGATCCATGGGTCGGACATGGACAAGGTCTGACCATGAGGCCGGATCCCTAGTCGGACATGAGTACTTGAGTGTCCAATGGGTTACATGCCGTACATAGTCGAGTGGTTTGTGTAGATATTCTATGTGGTAGTGTTGTATCCGAGCCTTGCTGTGGGATCGGTTTGCGCGTTTGAAAATCAGTTTTTACAGTCGCCACTGCTCTACAAAGCTCCGCGGCGATACTGATGTTAGAGGGGCGCTGAGGCGGATGGGGGCGGACGTTGTGGATTCGACATTTTGCACACGTACTCTCCGTCTTAATCCTTCTAATACTCGCACAGGTTTCGGTCACGGCAATGGGAGATGCTGCAGGAGAAGCCGATTGGGCAGAAAACAGCAAATTCGGATACTACTGAAACATATGAACTCGTATAGCCTAGCGAGTGTCCCTACAGCACCTGTGATGATTGTAGGAAAAAAAATTCGATTTTTCCCGATTTTTAGAGGCCGGATCCCAATGTCGGACAAAAACTGCCTGGGGACCCCAAGGCCGGAGGAAATGTTGGACATTTTTACCTAGGTCGGGTCACCTCTGTCGGACATGAAACCCAGTGAAAAGCCCGTGGACGCCAACAGATGTTAGTTGCCGCCTTTGGATGCTAAGCGAGCCTAAGCGAGCTTGTAGAGAATCCATCCATAAAACGTAGCATACAACCGTTGCGGGATTGAAAATAATTATTTTTAGCACAGTTTATATCTTTTTGATGACTTAGCCGAGTGCGGCGGCCGAATAATATTGGCCCTCTTGGTTTCCATTCTCATCCATTCTCGTCCAAAAAAATGAGCTCATCCATACGAAATATTATTTGTAAATTACAATAGCAGTACCAGTACACAGTAAAATACATGGAAAACTACAGTAGTCCCCTCCTTAGACTTGCAGTAGAGAGTATGAGTGAGACCTTCAGTTGAATGGGCAACCTTGTAGAGAGCCTGAAATTATGGAGTGAGAAGACTGGACAATGACGAAACAGAAAAATGGACATACTGTGCAGTGACCTCGGAAGGGGAAGCAGCCATGCTGGACAAAGCAATGTTCATGGCAAAAGGCTGGGGGCTGCTGGGAGCGACGACATCGGACAACACAAGGCAGACGACCGCGGTGTTACATGTACATGGGTGTGGGAGTGGAAGTGGAAAATCTAAGTCCAAGTTCGCGAGGCCGCAACAGCGCCGGACAAATGCGGATGTGCACGTGACTACCACAATAAGTCGAACCTTACATAAACATCCGCATTTGTCCGGCGCTGTTGCGGCCGATTGCGAGACTTGTCGTTACTATTCAGTTTTTGCCAGTTCTTGCCACTGGCCGGTGCACACCATAATTATCATGTATAGTTGGGTGTTATTATTCCTGACAGCCTGTGCGTGCGTCTGCCTTCCCGTCCCGTTCGTCCGATGTCGTCCGTTCCCATCTATCCATCCCATCCTTTTGCCATTCGCCCATCTGCTTTGTCCAGGATGGCTGCTTCCTGTTTTAATCCGAGGTCAGTGCTCCTTGTGATCCGTTGCGGTTTCTGTTTCGAACTTAGCATTGTCGAGTCTTCTCGGCGGCTCCATCTTTTTAGGGTCTTCTTCCAGGTTGCCTATTCATCTAGACGCCGTCTCGCGGTGCGATGCTGTTTCCTGCAGGTCTACGGAGGGGACTAACTGTAGTTTTCCATGTGTTTTAGACCTAGTGTAACCTTTGCGTACTGCTCTTGTAATTTACAATTGCTTTAATTCGTATGGTCTGACGCTGATTTTTTTGACGCCGATACTGGCGTACATGAGAATGTATATCACTCGACAACGTGCGGCTCCGTTATTGTTCTGGCCGTTTGTGTGCCGCATTCGTTTTAGTCTTTCCAAAGATTTATACTGATTCTTCGAGTGATTATTTTCAATGCCGCAATGTTCTGTATGCTTCCCGCCGTTTTATTGATGGATTCTCTCCGAGCTTGTTTAGTCTTGCTTCGCATCCGGAGCGCGGCAACTTCCTTCCTGTTGGCTTTATCCACGGGCTTTTGACTGGCGCATCCGCCAAAGTCTAGTACTGCCGGGATCTGGCGTCTGATTGTATTATCCTGGGTCCTGCGGCACTAGTCTATCATTTACCTACGCACGGAAGTCCATTACCTACGCGCAAGGCGCTAGCTAGCTAGCCGCACGTCCATCCCACGAGGTAGTCGCAACCTCCACGAGCTAATTGCACGTCGCTCTCCCAGGCGCTAAACACTTACGTCTCTGGCAGGCGGACGCCATTTGGACGGCTCTTGAGCTTCTGCTTGACGTCGCCGGCAAATATACGCACGCACGCACGGCGTGTGCCTGGTTGAGCAGCCCACTCACCGACGAGCACTGCACTCGACGTTGGTGGCGTTTGGCCTGGGCATCGCTTGGAGGCCAGATTTCTTCGACGTGAGAGAAAGAGTGCCTTGTTGACGTCGCGTGGATTGCATCGCGACCAGATCAAGGCTAGGATCAAGCGTAGAAGGAGATCCAAGATAAACGACTGGAGGTTGGTAGACCGACACGACACGAAGCGGTTCGCCGCATACTGAGCTGACTGGCATCGCAACGCAGCATACACACATACAGATTCATTCCGTATCAATTGATTGAATCGAGCCATCTGCCCCTCACCGCTGACTGGTCGAAGAAAGAGGTCGGACATATACAGTTCGATCGAAGGTTCGCGCACGCTCATACAATTGGATCGACTTGGATTGGCGTGCGAGGGGGGTTGTGCTGTCAGTGGCCCACGCCGATTCTCTGCGTCGACGGGACGGCGACGATACCGTAACGAACGGAGACATCGGAGGAACTGGAAACCCTACTTGTCTTCAGGTGATCTGGTTCTATAGCGCTAGCGCGTATTCTTGATACTATAGTTCTTGGAACGCGTCTTGTCCATCGCTAAGCTTGCTGCTCCGTCCGAGCCTGTCTGTCCATTTGCATTGCATCGTGCCAGCACATTGCATATTAGTGTCCGTGACCACCGTCTGGGATCCGGTCTTTCCATCAGGATTTGTGCGGCATATAGAACCGACCATCACCAGATTCGCTCAGCTGTCAGCGTGCAGCCAGCCACTAATAGCCAGTCCCACGACGAGGATCTCTGCAACAAGCGCTGTTTCTCTCTGTTTCTCCTCTTCTTTGTCATCAGCGCTGCGAGGAACTGTCTCCCTATCACTGCGCTTTTTTGACATTGCGACTTCTTCCCTCGCCCCCTCCCACTTCGCGACGAACGACGACATTCTTTTCCGGCTGGCTCGTTCTCCCACCCACTCCCGGACCAATTCATTCCAATCTCGTCCAGGCCGTCCAGGCCCCCAAATTCCTAATCGAACCCGATCCAATCCAGTCGCGACGACGTCTCGGAGAGTTTGTTTGCGCTCCATCAAGCCCGTGTGGATCCTTTTGCCTGCTCTCTCCAAATCCGGCAGTCCGTCGCGTGCGGCGCGAGGCGAGAAATTTAATTTCCTTTTTGTTATTTTCTTTTTTTGAAATCCCGCGTTCGGCGCGTGCGTTACGTCGAGTGAGTAGTTTTCTGTGTCATCAGCACGTGCATGCAATGTTGTTCATCATCTGTCTATCCATAAGGGACAGCGGCAGCGGCAGCTCAATCGCTGGAACTGCCCGAAGGCGACATCTACCCCCCTTCGAATTCTCGACAAGCAGACAGCCCCCAACTCCGATAATCATACAACGTGACTCCACGCGTACCACACCGCCACCACCTACATAACGACGGCCGTTCACGCCAGCCCAAGAAGCAGGACGTGCGCGATTCGATTGTAGAGAGTTTTGGAACGCGCGATCGCACGACACAATACGACACGCGACACGGCCACTTGCCACCATCCGACGGGTGTGACGCTGACGCTACGCTTACCGTGCGTGTGCTTATTATCCGCCTGCTCGACTTTGCTTGAAGTTGACGCCTCGCTCTCGCTCACGTCTTCCCCTCGCTTCGTCTTTCTCTATCTTACTTGCATTCCTCTGTTGCGGCCCTCGTATTTCCCACCTTCGTTCGACTCCATACCTGCACACGCTCATTGACCGGACACATCGTCTCGATCATCGTCTTGCGGATTGCTGGACTCCATCGTGGGACGCGCGGACGCACGCCTTGTTATTGGGTTTCATACATCCATCCCGTCGCTTTGGGAATCGACTGCTGTCTGTGACGTTATCCGTCGGATTGGTGGATTGGTTTTGGCATGGATCCATTTGACGCCACGCGCCGTCAACGCGACAGGGACCGCAGGCTTCGTGCCGCTATTCAGGTGTGTGTCCCCTGCGTGTCGAACCCTCGTTTCTTCCTCTCTTTCACCATCCTTCCCTGGTCGGTTCCACTGCTCTTTGGGCTTCTGGTCCAAGCGTGGTTGCGCTGGACTTGGTGGTGTACTTTCTACGTCCAAATTGACCTCGACGTCCACGACTCTCAAGGCTGACAGTGCTGTATTCCCGCAGGGTTCTCCAGTGCAATCACGCCCAACACCCCATTCCTCGTACGCACACACGTCTGCCCCGTCTACATCGCATTCTCTCCCTCCCATTCGCCATCTCGATTTTTACCTTCCACCTACGGACTTCATCATGCCCTCCCCTTCCTCCTCATCTACTGCTGCCGGTGCGTCCTCGTCAACTGCACACCCTACCACCTCTCCAACACACCCAAGTTCCTCCCACACCGGGCCTGCATCATCTTCGACGCAGCCACCCGATCCGCCCTTCGCCACCTCGTCGACCAGCATGTATCCTGGCCCACCAGGCCCCTCATCCGACCCATTTCCACTCTCATCTACAACGTTCGACCCCCCGCGAAGTTCAGGCGCGTTGTACGATCGGCCCTCGTACGAGCCGAGAGGCTCCTACGACGCACCACGGGGATCACCATTCGGAACGCCTCGGGGCTCATCATTCGATACTCCTAGAGGGTCTATAGAGGCAACGCGAGGTTCGTACGACACATCACGCAGCACATTCGACCGTCCGTCCTTTGAGCCATCTGCCCGCGGGTCGGGTTATGAAATGTCACGGAGCGCCATCGGCTCCCCAACGACGTCCTCTCGCGCATTTAACCCCGTCCCGCGCCGTACAACGACATATTCAGATCGTCCGACTTTCAGCAGTGGTGTGGCCCGCGCGCATGCGCTGTCGCCATTTGATCAACCGCGCGTGTCGTACGCTTCTGCGTCGCCGACGGAGTCCCGCGGCTATGCGTCCTCTTCGTCTGGTGCTGCGGCCTTGTACACCACATCGACATCGCCAACGGACCCCAGGTCGTACGCAGCCGCGGCTTCAACATCCGCCACTACGACCACCACCACAGCCATGAGTGCATTTGATCCTACGCGATCAGCGACCTCGACTTTGGGTTCTACCTTTGATTTGCCGCGTGGTGCTCCGGCATATAGTCCAACATCAGTAGTGCGTGGGTTTGCAGGGTCATCAACATCGCCGACGGTGGCTGCGGCCGGTGGCTTTGACGTTGCGCGCACGTATGCGGTTTCGCCTACTGAGTCTCGTGCGCGGTTCAAGTCGGACCCAGAGTCGGAGTCCTATCATGAGGAGCCTGCCACCGATGCACCGCCACCGAAGAAGAAGAGGAGACGGCAGGCATTGAGTTGCACAGGTGAGTGCAGAATTTTATACTCTTTTTTTTGTTGTCGGAAATCCTTGAGTTCAATTTTTTTGATTTACTTTGTCATTTATTTCTTCTTTATTTTGAATTGTTTTGCACCGGAGAGTGCTTTGGTTCTTGTGACGTACATGCGTTGATTTTTTGGCACACTGGAACGTACCAACTGACTTGGACCTTTCCCTATTCCTGATTTGTTTACAGAATGCAAACGCCGCAAGATAAAATGCGATCGGTGAGCATCCTTTATCCTGTCGAATTATGCATATCTCATACAAAAGGCATTGCATTCGTTTGGATTTCGCCTGTATAGCGTTCAACCTTGCTCACCCTGTACCCGGCGTGGCGAAGCGGACAAGTGCCAATGGCATGTTATAGAGCCAGTGTGAGTGGTCCTTTCGATATTTCTATTTTTCTTACCTTTTGTACCATGTTTACTGCCACTTTCTGCTTGATTTCCCTCTATTATGCTGGCGTTATTTTGCTAGCCCATAGCTATCACGTGACATGAATGTTGCTTATTCTTGCACAGAGAGAAATATGTTTCCCGCGCTGAACATGAGCATCTGAAGGCTCGTGTTACACAACTTGAAGAGCTAGTCCAACGTATAACCGCAACTCCCGGCGCATTAGGGCCAGTAGGATACTATGGCAGCATGCCTCCACCTGGCAGCTCAGGCATGGGTCCGCCGCCACCTCCAGGAAGCGTAGCCATGCCTCCTGGGAGTTCTGTATTGAGTAGTACTGTGCTTGGTGGTGGCGGGATCAGCAGCACGACGGAATCAGGTGGGTCTATAGGCGGAATGCCGCCTCCCCCGACATCAGGCAGTGGTGGCGGCTTGTCCCCGTCATCGGGTTTGCCCGGGTATATGAGTGAAGGGATGTATGCCACTGGGCCCACGTACAGCAGCACACATTCGACCGGCTATGCCAGCGGCTCGGCCTACGGAAGCGAGTCCACATATGACGATGGTGCCACCTATGAAAGCGGAAGGGCCCTTCCTAGTGGTTCGGGACCTGGATATGTGCAGGACCTCGCATCGGCAGGAGAAGCATATGATGGTGGGAGTGGGTTGTATACTGGCATGCCGGTCGATGTGGAGTTCCCGCCCTCCCGAGCCGCATTCACATATTCATCCCACGCGTTATCACCGGCCACGTCGACAGCTTATCCGTCGACGTCTTACGACATGTACCCGCCTCAGATGTCCTCACCGTCATCGACGGCAACCTATTCGGCGCTTACAGATGCCAAGCAATCCCTGTCACCTACAGCTGTGCACACGCGTTCTGTCATTACACGTCCGTCTCTCGCACGCTCAACCTCTTTATCAATGGTGCATTCCACATCAGCACCCCTCGCACACTACAAGCCATCCACGAAGCGCCCGGCAGCACTTTCTGTTTCCCCAGTGTCCCCGCGTTCGAACAAGCGCCAGCGACTAGGTGAGGACACCTCTACACCAACTTCCATACGCGTAACAAGCGGCACACCTAAACACCCGCTTGACACGCCTGAGCGTCAGAGCCCGCCTCCCCCGCCATGGGAAATGTCAAGAAGCCACCCGCCTGATACCTACTCAAGAGAGGATACTGCTTCTGGTCCACTCTCGTACCAGCCAAAAAACTACCGCGCGCCGCCACCATCATCGAGAACCCTCCATCCCAGTCAAGCGCAGCAGCTGGGCGGCGCGCGAGTTCATCTGCTAGTGTTTCGAGATGTGCGGAGGCTGACCAGTCGTCGAGGCGCTTGTCGCGCGCATCTACAGATGCAACCCGCATTTCAACTACGGCGGCGGTGCCCCCGTCGTTGCCGGAAGCGTTTGAGGGAGAAGGGGCGCCGGCATTATTATCACGTGGATCTGGTACGGGAAGCTCAAGGGGTGGTGCCTCGTCTGCAAGCTCCACTCGCTGATGTTAACATGCAGCGCCATGCAGACGCGGTTGGAAGTAGCCGACGCCTACAAAACGATGGTCAATGTCATCTGATTTTCCTCACCATCTTGCGTCTCTTCGTAGCATTGATTATCTGGTAGTCGGCTTCATGCCTTGACCACTCCTGAATGCTCTCATGAAAGGAATCATCTCCCTGCTTCACTGTACTTGCTGTTTGTTATCCTGGTATTTGATTCCACACTTTTCTGTTCTTTCGTTTCACTATTAAATTACTTTTTAGAAAACCATCGTTGTTGTCGCGCTGTTCCCTATTTGTCTGCGCTATGATACCCTTCGACCAGTAATATTACTCTTGAAGTGCTACTTGCCTTCTTGAGGAGCGACTTTTGCCATCCTTGGTTCTTGATCTTGCCCTTTCTTTACCACAGACTACTATTTGCCCACTTGGAGCATTGCTCGTGTTACTCCACCGCGTTATTGTTTACCTGTCGTTGTGCCATGCGCGTCCCGGCGGCGCTTCTATCTTCGCCCTGGAGATTGCTTCTATCACCGAGTTGCTACATTCATCTTCCCGCCGTCTGCGACCCCGACCTGTCAACGCCTTCGTCCTTCGCATGATCTCCCTCGGACGTCGGCCCATGCCGCTATGATACTGACAATCGTATATCGCCTAATTGTAGTGCACGCGCTGCTGCGGGACGCGTCAAGTGCACGTGTTACTATCACAAGCCAATGTAAGCCTCTTGTCTTCTACCTGTGTTTGCTTTTGCTCCATTTTGTCGTTATGAACTTCTGATTTTGTTTGAGGGCCCCGATAGTCCTAGTCCCCGTGCCTGACCGCGTCACTGTCCCCTTTTAATTCACGGTTCCTCTCCGCATTTCACGGGCTCGCGCCCGTTCTGCGGGGTTTCACGTTTTGTTCCATCGTTGTTATTGTTGCAGTCGTTTCATGTGTGCATTGCTCCCAGCGCTGCGATCGCGGGCAGCCGTCATCCCGGAGGTATAAGCACCATCCTCCCGGAACCATGCATGCGCATCAGATATACTATCGATTTCATTTTCTCACGTCGCCATTTGTTCTGCTCTTATTTCTTCTTTGATCGTCGGGCTTCTTTCCATGCGATCTTCCCCCTCGTTCTTCCATGGACATCGTTACACGTGTCCATCATCATTGTTTATCGATTTGTAGCTGATATCTATTTACTTCATTATCGATTCCATAGGGCTTACTTTCCTCCGGCAGGATATTGTTGCGCTCCGGGTGTCCCACGCCACACCTCCCTTTCGATTTTGATGTTCGGCAAGACCTACTCTTCTAGCGTTATTCATTTCTATAATCGGTGTACCGACTTCTTGTCTATTTTCAACAACTTGGACCTTGTACACTTTTCTCTCACTGACCACAGGAAATGTTGTATATTTGTAAACATACCTTGTAATGTTCTTTTCTCCCTCGTTCCCTGTTCTGTATCGTATTTCACACTATATACTGAACATTTCCCGATACGCTTTCCGCTCATCGCGTGGATGGTGGGCTTATTCCTATTTTGCGACGGTACATATATTGCTATTCTTTATGCTATCTCAAGTACTATGATGCAAGCTTTAATATAAACACGCATAGGTTCATGTTATGTCTTCTCATGTATCCGTTCTTCTATCCTACTCTATGATAGTTGATTGTATCGGCGGCTTTCATTTCTATGCAACTCCTACTCACATTTCAAACCTTCCTCCCCAGCATTCATTTTCCGAGCATTCAATGTCCACGTTCTGGCAATGATGCTCATGTTGTACAGTCTTTCTATGGTCGTCAGCATACCTTGCTATGACCGGTAGAATTATTCCGGCCTCTCATACCTCGGTTTTCCTATTTTGTGTACACTTCTGCACGTCCTTCAAGTTGACATCCTTTCTCGGAAAGCTCCGACGCCGTCGTGTATTGCAATGTATCTTCATAATGTCTGTTTTTGTTTTGTTTTCCTAGAGGATAAATATTAATACTTGTTAATCAATCCATTTTCAATGTCGACCAACGACTGGATAACACATAATAGCTACATCCATGAGCATGCGGCGATCGCCCCTTTATCCTCGAGACACATTCGGGCCTTTGCGTGTGGCGGCACGTAAAAGAGACACATGGTGCCCTTCGAACTGTGATTAACTGGGTTACTGTAGACTTAGTACCATACACCCCGGCAGTCCCGAGCATGGGAAGGCGTAGGGCCGTGCCGTGCATATTAGACTCATGACTGACATGAACATAACCATAAAAGCGATCACCTCACCTGCAGTTTACAGGAGTTTACATAAAAATATTTTTGTTGCATGTGCGTCTGCACGTGCACATGAAGTTATTTTACATGCAAGGTCACACTCTAGTGCGCTGCAACGACGCTCTCTTACACAAACTGCTGATTAGGCTCTCGCGCACCCGGAGGCCGGTGACAAAGAAAGCGAGCCATCTTGACTGATTCAGTCGGCGTTGCGGTACCACGCATTCAAGCTTCAAGCCTTAGACTGTGGAATCTCGTTCAATCTGGATCGACGGGTATACACGGATGTGCTCACACACTGCTTGACGGCGGATAAATCAGCATATTAGCAAAAGGTTGGTTGATGCCCGAGTATACACTCGGCCATTACGCGCTGTGCGGTCCACGAGTCAGCGTTTATCGCCGCGATTACCAAGGTGGCAGCGGGTCCGAAACAGGATGTGTGGAGGTCGTGGTGTCACGTCGTTTACGAACAAAGTCTAAGGATGAGCAAATGATATGTTACTTACTCTCGAATTCTTGGCTGATTAAATTGAAAATGTGCGAATGTGACGTGCGCGGGATTTCGTTGCGCGCCCTTTTCTATACCGTCACCGCACGAATAGAAATCGCATCTGCGTCGCCTTCGTCTAGCAGGCTCCGTGACAGACGGCGGTAAGAAAAGTCGCAGCACGTATCGTCTGCAAAGTATGCTCGGATGAAAATAAACAGTGGATGGACAAAAATGGAAGTTGTACCTCGGCTCATCCGGACAACATTGCCGGATAACAGTAGAAAATTCCCATCCCTATCTGATCCCCGCCCTGCGCTTTACGGGCGACCTTGCACCATAACGAGAATATCGGGGTTCAGAGGCAGAAGACGGTTGCGGAACATGGTATAATAGGTGGGACGATGTTGCTGGTCGGAGTCCATATTGAACTTGCCCGAGCAGAATGGATGGGACCGTGACATCGACCGAGGATGTAGGCAACTTCACTTCTGCACAACTTGAGAGAAAATGTAAGATGGAAAGTGCGCACTTAAAAAAACTATGAACACACCTTATCCAGGATGAAACGTGTCCTTGGATAATCTGGCACATCTGAAATTGCATTCATGAGACGAGCTAATTCCTACAACGGTCCCACAACGCGAGCTGGGTCGAGGCGTCAGAAAAATTGGCGACTCCAATTTTATGTTCGAACAGATGACTAGAACAGGGATGCTTTATAACTTATCTGAGATA
The DNA here is from genome assembly GCA_000934395.1 of Fistulina hepatica ATCC 64428. Taxonomy (NCBI): domain Eukaryota; kingdom Fungi; phylum Basidiomycota; class Agaricomycetes; order Agaricales; family Fistulinaceae; genus Fistulina; species Fistulina hepatica. Next base: position 74,276 of record KN882033.1, on the reverse strand, counting down.
ATCAGACTAACTAGCGTCAGTACTAAGGCCGCCTTAATCACGAGGCCGATAACAACCCTGTGGACAAGAATCATAACTGCAGAAGACAAAGCCAATGAGCGATATCTCCAGGGACTGAATCCGAAATCTCCAAAATGCGGTCGCCGCAATCTCCAGAAGAGACGCGGAGAAGTTGGACGAACATGTCTTTCTTGACACAATCATTTAAACAGATACTTGACACTCAGTACTCTCATTCCACGAGATTCGCCTGTGTATTTCATCGCTATAGCCTATAACCGCAATCGACTTACGACGTTTTCAAGCATTGCGGTTCCATGGAATGTGGCGCGGGAGGGCAGTGACGAGACATTCGGTTATCCTTTGCCGATAGGGAAGCCTCTAAGCTGTCCAAGAAGGTAGATATTCGTTCGCTTGTGCAAAGGGGTATGGCCGCCATCCCTGATTCGCGACACTCTCCAGAACCTTTGTTATCGATTATCTCTGACACAGGTTTGCAGTCAAAGTGCAGACTGGCGCGTGGTGATACGCGAACACTTCAGCCGTTTTCAGCGATCATCTGCGCCACAATCTGTACTCACGGGGACTACTTGCCCTCGCAACCTATCGCAACGTGCTTGTGTGAGCCGAGATTGCGGAGCTTCGGTTAAGGGAAATCAGAAAATGTGTTAAGCACTGCTGCACACGTGACACTCAACGTGGAATGCTACCCTTGTTACTTGTTTCGCATGGCCGTGTTTTACGAAAGAGTGTGCTGGCATCCCTTAAAATCAAGGATTCCGACGAACCTCTGAGGAATTTGCAACTGAACGTTCAACGAAGCATCCGGCCAGGCTCGGACACGTGTGGCTATGCTTTTTGCGTGCGTATATTGATGTTGATCGCAAACAAAGGACATAAAATCTACCACTTCATTTAAATCTTTGATGAGCAATGGTTTCCTAAGAATGGAACGATGTGTAAAATTAGAATTCAAGGACGTGAATATTACATTGGGCAGCATTGTTGAATGTCGGGTTGCCGATCAAAAAATCACGGTGACTTCAGGACCTCTTGCGGACACCGTGCGGGCGCCATAATGCCGCCCCTTCGATTCTCATGTACACTGGGGAGAGGTTTCTGAAATTTCTTGCCGCCTTGACCAGCACAAGGGATCTCTCTCAGTATTTCAGACTGACTGTCCTGGTTTGTCTTCATCTGTAGAAGTGTGTATATACACTGTAACGGCGGTCATCTCTGTGAAAAGTTAAAACTGAAACTTCACTGTGCAATCGTACACTGGCACATACACGATACAGTCGTACGTGAACTCCTTCGCGTTTTTGCTGCATTCGACAATTTACAGCGTTTTCCGGGTTTTCTGAAGTTACTCGACATCAGAATGGATGAGTGGCCGAACTTGAACAATGAAAACCGAAGAGACAGTACAATTCCAGATGCTAGCAAGATGAATCTTAGGGTCGGTTTCATCACCCGAACCGTGTTGAGCATTTGCGTTGGTGAGAAATACTATGAACTCTTGATGTAGTCAGCAGAAGGCGAAGGTCCACATTCGCAATGTAGACACAATGAAACATTATATACATGGTGAATACATAGTTTTCTCGATAGCGCCTCAAGTGCCACAATTGAGTGATTGTTTAGTATACCATGTCGAACAGCAGCTCTGACAAGAGACCATGGGTCAAGCATCGCAGCTGATTTCTCAAGTTCAAAATGATTGCTTTCAGTTGACGTGTATGTCCCTGGTTGCGCCATGCCATCTTTGGTCCGGGCTGCAACCTTTCTTCCCGGACACGCGACATCGTAACTTGTTCTTGCACAACATGTTTGATCTCAAAGACAGCATCTTCCACAGAGTGAGACCGAGCATTGACGGCGACCAACACAAGCATGGCGCCTATCGCTCCAAGCACTATCAATGCTGTGCTGAAGGCCGCTGTGAATGCACACGCAAGACCACGACTGTGGCATGCGAAGGATGAAGAAGGTCACGATCAACCATTGTTGTTGTGAAGCTCTCCAGACGAAGGCAAAAATTGTGACAAGGAAGCAGATAATCGACCTTCAAGGTCATCAGCGAGAGGGGGGGCAGTGGACGGCACTCGCCAGATGGACCATGTGAAAGGAAACTGCAGTATTAGAGAAACCCCACGTCCTCGAGGAAGTCGCCGTATACTGGTGGCATCAAGATACATGGTATATACTGTGCTGTAAAGCACACTCGGTATTGCACACATCAGCGCACCCATCGAGGGCGCGCAGGTCACAACGTCAGTGCCGAAGGCATCGACTTGCAGTAGTGTCAGCGTGCCGCTATAGTTGCGACGTCAGAGCAATAACAGCCAGTGCAACAGCAACAACGCACGTCAAAATGAGGCCGGCCACAATATTCTGCGACTTCCATTCGGTTTTCGGTGAATCCGCAATTTCTCCCCATATTTTCTGTAGAATGCCTTCAGCATCCTCACTGGAAAATGCATGTGATACTGCTGCACCGACATCAGCCACATGAAGCACACGACTGTTGCCACGCATCAACGAAGTGAACTCGAAAAACGTGAGAGATGCATCGAGGAGAAGGCTCTGCAGCTTGACGAAAGAAGAAGCACGTTGAAGAGGCATCATGATTGTAGAGATCACAAAGCTCACCAATACGTACGTTTTGTGCCATCTATATGTGCATTACTTTATGCTCTAGTCTGTAGAAGTGGAGCCCGACTCCAGATAGCTGTTACATGTTGGACAGAACAGACTATTTGACATCAGAAAAGCTCAGACGGATCCGTGCATGTCACTTTAGTAGTAGCATATTTGAAGGAACATGGATACGGCCTGCACCTGATGACTTCCTCATCAGCACTGTGAGCTGGAGCCTTCATGGTCACATTCCGTGGAGACCGTCATCTCTCTTCGTTTGTAGTCTGTACATTGTATAGACACACTTTGTGGTAAAATTCCATTGAACCACTCACCCAATTTGCAGTCGACGGTTGCAGCCGAAATTTTTGACGACGATCTTGTAGCTGGGTGGCTCTTCGGTCTCAGCCAGGTAGGTCATGCAACACGTTGCCAGATCTTTTTGCAGGGTATGTATGTAAATATGACTGTCCGAAATCAGGAAAATAGCAGCTGGGCTGACGGCTTATAAAATCGCATGCCTATTTTGCATACATACCTTGCGGTGGTGCCAGTTGGCGTTTTACAGTAAATTGACAACTGCTCAGTGCTGAAGCGCTGATCCTCCCACTTTCTGAGCGTAGACTAATCCGACGTTCCGCTCCTGTTCGGTCAAGTTCAAAAATCGTGATTCCATTGCATGCTCTTGCTCTTCAACATATACCCAAAGCCTGGAATCAGGCAAGAGGAGGAATGGTGGCTAAAAAGTCGAAGAGGAGTGACACAAGCGGACGGAATGGCAATTGCCGAGTTCCGAACAGACGGCAGATCGATTGGCTACGCAGATACCGAAGATTCGGCATGATGGCGGGCAAATACCACGTGACCTCACGTTCACGCTTCGGCCGCTCGTTCGCGTTCAATGGAACTGCCATTGCTCGATATTTTTGCTATGAGAAATTTCTTGTAACTCATGACTTGTTTTGTGCTGCTAAACATTCTTAATGGTCCACGCAGTGCAAATCAAATCCCGACACTTAGTTTGAATGGTTGTTCATAACAGTCACCTGGACTCGGAATGCAAACAATCGGCTAGCAAACAAAAGAATCTACAGAGAAATGTTAAGTTGAATGTATGTACATACATTCCTCATATAAAGACAGGTATCAATAGCTTGATGATTGATGAGAAGATAGCTCAGGCCGTCGACCGTGGGACGACACCGGGTATACCTTCTGACTTTTAGCACGCATTGAGCTCCAATGAGCGTGAACCCCGTGGCGCGCAATGTGTAATTCCTATTTACGAACGAGAATGCATGCATCATACCAGTGGCGCACTAAGATAGACTGTGATGGTCTTTGCCGGACAACGTGCAGGTCTCGTAGCCAGAGAGAGGGGAGGGCCGGGAGAGGTATGTTATTGTATGAAAAGATTGAATGGTCGAGATCGGGCAAGACGATGAACGATACACCGCTTAGATTATCGACCGCTGGTGGAGGGTGGCAGGCATTCATTGGACAGTGCAGATATGACAAGAATGGGAGACGTCGGCAAATGGACTGAGGTAGATATCAGTGGTATCGATAATACGCGGTAGGACGGAATGATTGATAGAGACGACGTGTATGAGATGGAAACGGTAGCACGCACTGCGCAGGCATGTTTGTCGCTGTCGCCATCCGCAAGCTACATAGCTGAAGTATTGGCTAGAAAGTTAAGTGCGTCTTCTCTGAGAGCCTCCTGGAATCAAACTCGATCGTACGACACGTTATCGTTTATTCTTATCCCATCTTTCGATCGGCCGAGATTATCTATCTTATCAGTCTCGGCGTTTGCAAACACGCAATACACGCGTTCTGATTGGACCAAAAAAGCTCCCGACAGCCAACCACGGCGGCGCCATTGCGTGACCACGGAAGCATTCCTATTTCGGGCTATCTCCTGAATGATTGTGGGCCAGCCCTCCCCGTCGACCAGACAGACTTGTTCAGTTCCGACCTTGCCCAATTGCTTGTTTGTCTCTGTGTTTTCTTTTTCCAGTCCAAATTTTTCTACTTTGCCATGGTCGTCGACATTGCCCGCAATAACAACGGCGTGTGCACCAAGTGCGGTACTACTGATCAGTTGGCTAGCTGCAGCAGTTCCTGTGGTCCAGGTCAGCGTCTCGTGTCTTTGCACTGGCCACTCGCCGTTTTCATTATTCCTGACCCCGTTTCACTGTGCGCCTTTCCCGTTAATCCCGTCCTCGCCTCTGCTGTCCCGTCTTCTCCAGTTCGAGCGTTTGCCACGTGCATATCTTGCACCAGCCACCACTGCTCGCATCCAGCTGCTCTCTTTCTGTCGTCCTCCATCCTTTTTATCTATTTTACATCCGTCTCCCAGCGTGTCAGTGCCGTGACTCATGGACTCATGCTCTGTAGACACCTCCCGCAAACCATCAGCCAACCTCAATCCTGTACGATCCGTGTCAAAACCGCCTTCACCTCCACCACCGGCACCTGTCGCTCACGGGACATGCCCAGGGGACGGCCGATGCAATGGCACCGGGGGCGCATCCGCATGTGCAGGTTGCCCGACGTACAATAATGTGCGTTTTTCATTTTGGCAGCGTATATCATCACGAGGCAACATGTTGATCACTTCTACCTTCCAGACCCACCAGCTTGCTATACGTGCGGTCAGACGGAAGTCGCCTCCCGCTGCGCACAGTACAGGTTCGACGGGCAACGTCATTCCTGGTGCCGACATCGACATCGTTCCTGCATCAACCAACGATCACGCGTCTTCTGCGTCCGCACCGCCACGACAACCCTCACGCTCGTTGCCGACTGAAGACGGCCAAGCTGCCCACGACGAGCCTGCTGCCCACGCAGCAGCCAGTCCCGAGTCTCCTGCCGCCATCAAGTCAGCAGAATTGCCTCGCTCTGGGCATGACGCCGCCCCAGAGTCTCCTGGCGATGCTCAAGTGTCTGCTTCGTCTGCCTTGTCCGCTGATACGAACGCCATTAAGCACGTGGATGCCGACGATATCTCTCCTTCGGCCGTGTTTGTCTCTGCCATTGAATGCTTCAACTGCAAAACGTCGACGACACCCCTCTGGCGGCGTGACGACGCCGGGAACAATATCTGCAACGCGTGTGGTGAGTGATCTTTCTATTTTTTTTTTCGACTGTCTGGATGGTTTTCTATATCTTTTTGTTTTTGTGTTTTTGTTACGGTTGAGACATCTACCACACTGATGCGACGACGTTTTGGCTTTGTTTATCTTATCGCCGCATTGATCGGGCTGGTTATGGGCTTCTTATCTCATATCTTATCACGTGTTGTGATTGAGGTGTCCCACGATCGTGGCGTTTGTCCGTAGGCCACGCCTTTCTGCTCTGCTCTTGTGCTTTTTTTGGACTTTGGACTCTCTGTTCGTATTTTTACCAGTGTCCTTTTTCTGTGCTCTCGCTGTCTGGCTCAATGTCGACTTGTGTGGCCGAGTGATACAGAACACCGTCGGCGCAAAACGCCATCATTCGAATATCACAACATCGTCTCTCTGGACGTAACTCACTCCCTTACTAACGCAGGTCTCTACTACAAGTTGCACGGTCAGCACCGTCCGAACTCGATGAAAAAGAACGTCATCAAGCGCCGCAAGCGTGTTCCCGCAGCGTCCGCGGCAACCACTGCCAACGGCACCGTGACTGGGACAAGTGGTAACGATGGCAATGTTGGTATCGTCTTTCCTCGCGTTCTTGACATCCTTTCGTGCTTTTCGATTTGCATTTTGAAGCTGATTGCGAATCGTATTAACAGATTGCGTCGTCTGCCGGTGCCCCCGTACCTGTGCATGTCCCTGTCCGCCCTGCGCCAATCCAGATTCATACTCATCCTTCGCCGCCCAGCCTACCTGGTATTCAATCGGTTGTTGGCCGTCCGCCGTCCAGTGGTATGCCGTATATCATCGATGGGCCAGTCGCAAGCTCGCGCAAGTATGCTTTGCCATCGGGTAATTTGGACTCGTCGTCGCGTTTGGGTCATGATACGACCACTTCAATATCAGAACAGGCGGCTGCCGAAGCCTTGGTGTCTGTTGGACGCACGGCGGCAACTGACGGCGAGTCTAAACGAAAACGCCAACGGAGAGGCGCGCGAAAGGAGGATTCGGCGATGACTCGCGTAGAGGATGGACGTCCCGCTGAATCTGCGGATGTCGTGCCTCGACTACGCCATGACGTGTCTGTCAGCGACTCGTCACCGCAGTCCTCCCACTTTCCGTCGCAACTGCCGCCTCATCTGTTGCCATCATCGCGCCGCTCACCGACATCACTTCACGAGAGTATGGTCGGTCCCGGCATGGCGGGTGGTGTGAATACACTTGTCGTCCCGCCGCAAAATCATCAGCCACTCCATTCAACGCTCCATCCGCACCTCTCTCCGCCGATGTCGCGACATACACATTCACCGCTTCCTCCGAGTCGTTCACCCCTTCCTTCTCAGCGGTCTCCCCTGCCCTCTCACATGTCGCATCCTGCTTCGCCGCCTATGCGTCGCTCACCACCGTCATTTCTGCCTGGTCCGGCAGGCTACGGCACCGTCGCTGCGTCGTATGTCGCAAGTACTTACCCAACACATGCCGAAGAACGTAACCACACACGCGCGCCATCGCTTGGGAGTCCATCACCGTTTGCGACGCGGGCGTCGCCCTCACCGTTTACTGAGCCTACCTCTGCCCTGTTCGCAAGCAGTACCCTTGCGCGCCTCGAGGCACACTATGCGACACTCGCGGCTGAGCGTGTGCGTGTGGAGGGAGAGACGAAACGCATGGAGCGCGAGCGCGTGCGTGTTGAAGCGGAGCGCATGCGATATGAAGCAGAGCGTGCACGAATGGAGGAAGAACGCGTGCGTATGGAAGTGGAGCGTGTGCGCATGGAGGGTGAGCGTGCACGCATGGACGATGGGCTCGTGCACTTGCGGCAACTCCTTGCACAGACGGAGGCGTTGATGCGCGGGCTCGGTGGTGCCATTGAAGCGGCGCGTGGCGCAGCCAGTGAAGCCTCAAGGAGTGTGGCGGATCGGGAAGCTGCGTTGCAGCAACAGCAAGATGCTAGAATGCAGGATGCTCGTATGCATGATTTGCGCGTGCAAGATGCTGTTAGCGCGGAGCTAACACGTGGCGTGAAGCGTACGTTGGACAATCTCCGTGCCGCAGATGAGGAGATGGATCGGTACCGATATGCGGTTCGTGGGGAGTACCCCATGTACGATGCACGGCATGTGGATAGCGGTGGACGACATCAGATTGAGCGTGATGCGCCGCCTCCTGCAGGCCAAGACGGCCGATATGCAGAGAGTGAAGGCCGTTATGTCGAGAGGGATGTGCGTTATGCGGACAAAGACGTCCGATCTGCTGACGTCCGGTACGAAGGGCGGTATCCTCAGGAACCACGGTACTACCCTTCTCCCCCACGCAACTCGTGTTCTCCGACAGGCCGAAACGACGACGATGCCATGGAGGTGGAGTTAGCCAACCACAAGCGCGACCTTGCGCGCCATTCGGATGTCCGTTCTTTGTCCGTGGATCGGCGCTCGCCGCACGATATGCAGTCTGTGCGCTCTACGACGCGCTCACGTGGACCTTCAGCCGATTCCCGCTCTGTACGTTCTTTGGATGGGAGGTCGGCGCATTCTGTGGATGGAAGGCCTACAATCTCGCTCGATGGACCGACAGGACATACGAATGATACACCTGCCTTGCCTCTCCCTCACCGCGACGAGAACCCTCGAGCAAGCGTGTGGCACGTCGTCAACAACTGATCGTCGTCGTCCCTTTCCTTTCTTCGGTGACACTCTGATTCTCACCTCGCTTACGTTGTGGTCGTGCCTCAGACGGGAACGTCCAGAAAGCATTCTAAAAAACTCCTCCGAGAAAATGGTCGGCTATTTATCCTATCACGAGGGTTGATGAAACGTATTTTTTCTTTCTAGCTGCTAGCAGATGATGGACTCTTGACGGACTTTTTTCTGATATTAAATATTAGTATTGTGTGATGCGTGTACTGTTTTACGATATCCAGGAGAATTTGACTTAATTTGCCAACAACTGTCGATGACGCTCTCTGCTCTGCGCAAGCTGTAACCTGTGTTAGTACTAGTATGCACGTTCCTTTGTCCTGCTACTTTGGAGAAGCTAACCTTTTCTTTTTTCACTCAAATTGCGTCGCTCCTGGGGAGTGTACAGGCGCTTAGGTTTGGGAGGCTTTCAAATTGTTCTTTGGCGCGACATGCCAACGGTAGTCTATGGACCCTGTTTTATTTGTGCAAGAGTCAAGGCACGCGCTGACTGAGCTCGAACGCGTGTGAATTGAATGGATAATTTTGATGATTCCTGAGGTGAGCCAGTCAATGACAAAGTGTCATTTGCATGCAGGCAATGCATTCATTACAGCATCATGCAATCACGTACGAAGGTGGTACAAGGCTGGAAAATCATCGCTTGCGTCGCGATTCTCGCGACGAGGAGACCTCCATCTTCCGACTCATCAACTGGCCACCATTTTGGAGTCTCAGGACTCCATAATGCAGAAATATTACAAAGATGTCGTGATCATGTAAGTAAATCAAATGAATTTAGTCGAGCGGTGTAGTTGGTGGGCAAAAACAAGATAGCTACTGTGTGGTACGGACTGGTAGCGGAAGGGCAGGTGCTGACCGTCCTTGAGCGTTCCTTTCTGACGGACACAACGACCCGACGAGGTGAAGGACGTGCGTACCCTTTCCTCCTTCATTGCTGTGATCGCCGCTCCGCTTATCAAACTCCTCCGTAGACCTCGCTCCGTGGCAATGCTCGTTCCTGGCAACTGCCACAGAGTCAACATCTGTAGATTGTAAATGTTATTTTTGTGCTCGTTCTTCCTCGATGTTTGGAAAGACACAGTCACCTGCATTTGTCAAGCGCCGACCCCCCCACAGTGTTTACTCCCTATTGGCGCACCTGTACTGGGCTCTGTTTTCACCCATATTGTGTCGTTTTTGGGGCGGTGCACGGGCGCTTATCTTTGTAAGCTTTTTAATTGTTCTGCGGCGCCACCCGCTCACGTTAAGAGTTACAGAGTAACCCGCAGATTGTAAATTGTTATTTTGGTACTCCTTCCTTGATTTTCGGAAAAACAGAGTCACCTACGTTCGTCAAGCGCCGACCCCTGGTCTAAAGGCCATATCACTCGAAACTACAGTGACCGCATGCCGCGTTCGCCTGTGCTTTGCAGGGGGAACGTACCGTCACATGTTGCAATGCGTATACTCTCAGAGCCAGTACCTTACTCCGGGGAAAAATGGCGCCGGCGACGTAGATGCACTGCAAGGCTACACTATACGTAGTCCTGTGCGGTGGTTAATACTTCTCCCCTCGACTGCCGTCCCTCTGGTTCCCTTCAAGTCTGTGATCGTTGCTTGTATCTTGTTGTTCGCCCTCGTCTTCGTTCGTTCTCCTCGTTTCAATTCACATCATGTTTCTCTCTGTGGGCGACATTATTGCAATCAAAAACGAGGCAGGCAAGCTTATCGACTTATTCAGGCGTATCAAGAATGCACCAAAAGAATTTCGAGAGTGTCGTTCCGAAGTGGAGCTATTCGAAGATGTCCTCGCACAGGTTGAACCAATAATAAACCAGCACATTGGAAGACGTTCGCCTCTTCTGCAAGATAGACCATCGGCTCCCTCCGACTTGCCGACTGGACGAAAGTCGACCAAGCTCGTCAAACATCGCCAGACACCGTTGGCGCCGTCCAGATCCACGCCATCATCGCTCACCCAGTTACTTATCCGCGACAATTACTCACAACAGGTCGGCAACGATCCTATCGACGTGATTTTCGCGGCTGTCAGGAGCTGCGCTACCCTTGTCCGAGATATCCATGTCCTGCTCCAGCGGCGCAGTAAACTTGGCAAACAAAATGGTACCGGTGCTGGTGAAATTATCTGGCATAGTTTCCGCTGGGCTACCTCCACCAAGGCCAAGTTCGATGACATGTGGAAACGCCTTAGAAGCGCTCGAGAAAGTGCGGTCCATGCCATCGAGATAGCACACTTGTAAATCTATATTTTCGTCAAACTACTTGGATGCACTTACTGACCTCAGACTTTTCCATTTAGTGCCATGACAGCCCAAGTTCGGAGTCCTCAGATAAGGCATCTCTGCGGTAACTAATGTACATATCAGATTTATCGACAATTGGCCCCAGGACCTTTTGCGGCCGTACAGTCATTCCATTTCGATGGTCTGAACAGCGAGTTCGCCTCACTTTCGACTCTCGTGGTTTCGCCAAGTCTGCCTCTATTGCCGCGTCATTCTTGGCAAGCATTGGAGTCGGATGAGCTCCCCGTCACCGTGCGAGACTTTGTGGGTCGCAATTTTCCGATCCCTGTACATCTAGTTGCAACGATCGAGGTATGGGGCGATTTTTTCGTCAGCGACTCGTGCTTCGCGATCTCTGGTTTTTACTTACGCGTCTTCTATGATTGCAGAATCTCAAGACAACATTGAGAATGTACTTCAATCAGCATCCCGCGCATTCGTACAAAACAGGAAGAGCCCCTCGTCACTTCGAAGCATTAAAGAGGATGGCTGATGGAACTCTGGACACCGTTGGTTTCAGGCTGCCTAAGGCAGACACGAGTGACGCCAGTAAACGGGAACTGGATGTTCAACCGGGGATGCGCATCGACCTTAGCACAATCTTCTTGTGGGGGTACCTTCAACGTTACGAGGACAAGAACACGTTGGAGATCCGATATTTTTCTTTTGTCTGCCCCAAGTGCGACATGCAGTTATTCGATGAACGCACCAATCCTGAACAAATTCAAAAAAACATCAAGGAACTTAATCATAATTGGTGAGGGACTACTTCCATCCGCGCGTTTTGACAAATAGAGTGACAGATTTCATCATTAACACAGCAAGCATTGTGATTTTCCCATCTTTATGGAAGGCATAGTGCAAGCATGGGTAAACATGATGGTACGACATAGACCTGCCGGTGAGAGAGATACGACGCATGTCGTCATTTTTTCGCAACACCGAGCTGTTGAATTCGATGAAGGCGGATACGACCCTCATAGTAACATCCTTACCCTGGAAGCATCGAACCTAGATGCCAAGGCCGAAAAGCCGCTGTTTGCAGACATTCTTCTTCCAAGACGTAGTGCCAGATCCACCGCTTCCAAGTCATAGGTCCAACACACGGTTTATGTATTTTTTCTCATAGTTAGCAGGATCGGGGAATGCAAATATATCATCTCTGGCATCCGTTTCGTGATACTTCTAGCAGTCATGTTCTAAGTACACATCCCACTTGCTCTAGTGTGGTTTGCTGTATTTCTTCACGGTGATACACCACTATACATCCACCATAAAAACGTCACTCCCAATTCCTTACAAGGAAATATCATTGGGAACAAGAGACATTATGGTTCAAACCCTTCTATCATCTATGCAAGACAGCCGCTAAAAACGGACTCTGCAGACATGTCCTGATCATGGCGAAGCCGATAGTACTGTCTGCGACACCGAAGCTTGCTGACGCTCAAATTCCTCTCGATCCAGATCATGCAACCGACGCTGAAAGATCTCCGCAGGACGGAGGTCATAAAAGGCATCCCGCTCCGCAGGACTGTCGACGCACATCTGCATAATCACTTCGTCGATCTTGGGAACAGCGGTCTCCAAAGATAGATTAGAGTATGAAGAGCAAACAACGGAGAATAAATGAGAATCAATCAATGCATTTGCTCACCCTGTACCGCCGATGAACCTTATGTGCCAGCTGCCATATATCAAGCGCGAATGGATTATATGGCGGATAGTCCTCGCCCGCGAGCTCTGGCGGACACGGCCGACCAAAGTCAGACCCGAAGGGGTGTGTGGATAGCATGCAGCCCTCTAGTCGAGTATCTTGCGGAAACTTGATGGCGCACTCAAAGTCAATGAGATAAACACGAGACCTCGCTGAGCAGTTCGAGTACACGGGAAGATAGTCGACCAAGAAGTTGTCGAGAAACAGACCTGAAATGAAAAACAATGCGCATCTGCATAAGGCTACGGTCATAAATACAAACCTGGTGCGCAATTCTTTGCTTGTGAATGAGATACGTAGCCTGACCAACGGATTTGAAAAATAAAACCATTTGACAGAAAACAAGACATACATCGAGCATTTGCAAAAACATATGAATCATATCTCCCGCGGACGTACAAAAAATCGCATCAAGACAAGGAGTAGAGACCTATGGGAAAACGGCGAAGACAATATCTCCAAAAGCAATCTCGTCGATCATCGGTAACACCCAGTTATTGAAGTCGAGGACTGCCATTCCTGTGGCAAGTCTATGCAGAATGCGAAGTTCGTGGTCAACGCCATCGCCGACCTTGACAACACGAACAACAACGTCGAAGCCTCGAGAACTGCGCGCAGGTCGGACAAGACCGTTCTAGATACTTGCTCTTCTTTTTGATATACCCGAACATGAAAGGGCACTTACATATTGAACATACTTGGGATTACCGTAACGAAGGGCCTCTGCGTCGTCGTCGAGAAGATTACGAAGATATCCATATCCCGATTGCCTGATTGGGGAACCAAAGTCAAAAGCATAACGATCCGAACTCGGCGGATATTTTTCAATCCATAGGCGTAGACCTTTGTCGAGTAAGAACGACTCGAGCAATGGCCAGGGATCAAGCAGACGTGCTGGTTGCTCCAGCCGCTCTTTTTCTGTCGGTGTCCGCACCCACGAATAGCGCCAAGATCTAATATCTTTAGGAAGCTAAGCATAATTTTAGAGCATGGAATTAAACACAAAAGAAAACAAAATCAGACACCTAACAAGAGCTCGCAATACACAACGTTGCCGCTATAACCACATGCGACATATCCAATGCAAGCTTAGGCCACCCCCCAATAAAAATAGAGAGCACATAATCCCCAGCTCTCATGTAACGCGAACCAATATATATTCATTGTCGGGCATTCCACCGGGGATGCCGCGAAACTGCTATATCTTCATGTGTGTGCAAGCCGGTCCAACGTACACCTGATTAGTAAGGGATGGGATCAGGATGAAAAGGGTAAATGAGGATCGAGGCGTTACACCGCCTCAGCTCTTTCTCATTCGCTGAGGTGTAAGTACATTCGTTTATTTAGCCATTACCTATTGCTTACTTTCCTGTAGTCACGCTGTGTGTCTACAGGTAACCAATATTAGCTCTTTCTCATTCGCTGAGGTTCACGCTGTGTGTCTACAGCCGTTCGCCGGTTGCCCCGCTCACACGTACAGGTGGCTCGCATTTCGTATCTGACGCGCAACTAGGTCTATGAGGAACTACAATACTGACTTTTCATGTACACGTTTCGTTTTCGAGCTCATGATCGTACTTCTATTCACGACTTGTACGCATTGCGTTTTCTTGTGTACTAAACAATTCACATGTTGCGATACTATAATTTCCTCTGTATGCGTCTTATTCTACATGAACCTATCCAACCATTCTAACCAACTCGCGCGCATTTGAACTCGATAAGCTCAACATCCCCCATGCTCCATACTTTTTCGAAAAGGAGGCCCGCCGCCGACGCTTGACTCTGAAATTCACCGAGATTCCGCTCCTTCCCATTGAAGAGGCCCATCATCGCGATGTCGAGTTTGAAGGAGTGGATGTGCCCCATACCCCAGTTGGGCACAGGGCAGTACGCAGCGCATGCTCAGAGACAAGATTCACAGCAGCTGTCCACATCGTCTTGAAAGAAGCCGATGAAAGACCGGATAATGCACGACTCACTGGCAATGGAACTCATGGCAAATGAGCAGAGTGATGTTGAATAACACGCAATACAACCAGAATTATAGAACCCTCATAAATGCTTAGATAGCACCTTCCATTCGGTCCGTTATCAGCCTATCTAATGCTAACTCTTTGTCATAGTCCCCTTGCACAATGTCACCTATCGCCCTCTCCCACGTTTCTAGACATATACCTGGACACAATAGTGCCTTAATGACCTCCCAGTGTTCAGGAAACCATCCCGCATCCTCCCAATCAATGACTGCAACAACTTTGCCGCCTTGCACGAGTATGTTCCTCGGTGTAAGATCGCCGTGTGTGAACACTATGCGATGGTCATGGCGCAGCTGGCTTCGAATAATGGCTCGCTCCTCTGGCCGCCAAACGAACGAGGACGCTTCTTGAATGAGAAAGTCGTTGAAAGACCCTTCGGAAGGGAAAGGTCCGCATGGCTTGATAGATGCGAAGCGAATGTCGTGTACGGGTTGATGGTATAGGGAGGAGATAGCGCCTTCAGGAACACAGGGTGGAGGAGAAAGTGTACGCAGCTCAGCGATGAAAGCGCGCAACTGAGAAACAATCATGCTCCGTTCCTCGTTTGTGAGTGTCTCCCAGACGTGCTCGAGGTTGAATCCCTTGACACGGGTCATGAGCATGAAACAGTGGCCGTGTCCGCGCGCTGATGCTATGATCCGGGGCACGGGTATAGAAGTATTGCGAGAGACGAAGCGAACCGTGGACGCTTCGGGACCATAGAGGTCGCGACTGATTTTGAGCAGGCATCCAAACGGGAACGGAACGAGACCGGCTTGTGGGTTGATGAAACTTCGATAGAACTTGACATAAAGCTGAAGGAAAAGAGCCAAGAGCATGCTGTCCGTAAAATGGTCTCAACAAAGTTGTCCGCTTCCTGTGAACGGCTTACTGCAATGTATCGTCGTGGTTCGGAGGGTCCGCACCACAACAAGTGTGACGATCAACCGGCCGGAGTCCGTTGACGGAAGCAAATCGCGGCCTCGCGCGTTTGCCTCCGCTCGGTGGATGCTCGATCATGCTATATTGCCAGACAACCGCTTCGTACAACTACATCCTGCCACCCCGACTTTCGACTGGGCATCAACCATGATAGCAAACCATCACTAGGCTAAGTGTATTCCAGATGAGGTGATCTGAGTCTGTGTATACACGATTGTTGGTCGTATACCACATGTTCTACTTGTATTCAACAACTACCACTACATCCCCTGCGGCCAGAGCTTCGGCGCTCTGTCGAGATGCCTCCTTCAGCCTCGGCAGCAGCGACGCCTGAGAGGAGATGTCATTGTAGACCCAATCATTGGGAATGAGGACGTTGACGATGGTTTCCACCAGCCAATCACGGCAATTCCAGCCGGGGACTCCCTCCTTCGGCGTGAGGATGAGCCTGCCTCCTACGGCAGTGGCCGTACTCTCCACCGCCTACGAGAATGTATTCGGTATTGTTTCTGAATCATCAGTTCATTGTGATGCGCACCTTCTTCAAGTCATGAAAACTCAACTTCTGCACCTTCGCGATATACACGCCACCTAGACAGCTGCCAGAGCGGCGTAAGTCCACACCGTCTCGGGCCTCCAGAACCCATTCAACGCGTGCAGGACCGCCTGCAGCAGAATGCAGTCAGCGCGACTAGGTGGAGAAAAGCAGTTGTTTTGCCCTTGCCTGTAGAAACTATGTCGTTGCGGGCCTGCCAGACATAACCCGCTAGGTCGTTTTGGAGGGCAACGAGCGCCCAGTGAAAGCCCTCCTCATCTCCGATATTGCCATATCCAGCACGCGGGCGAGTGTACTGGATGACTGCGAGTCGCGGCGATCCAGAGTTCGATGAGAAGAGCCTCTTGAACAAGGAAGGTGCCATTGGAAAAGAGAAGATGTAGATGCTGGAGTGCTCGAAGGGGTCATCTTCAGTTATGCTTTATACCCCATACACGCTCTTGAATCAGAGACAACAATAAATCATACCGTATGAACATCTGGACGGAACCCTCGATTCCTCTTATGGAGGATCATGGACATGAAGGAGTACGCGGCCGAGGCTTGTTGAAGACCGTCAACGCCATTCGACGGCGGTATTTGTCGCATGCTTAGAATTCGCCACAGTGAACTGAGTATTCATGAACGAATTCATTCAGGAAGATTTTGATGCCACGCAGGCTGGAACCTTGCTAGAATCGTGTATTTCCGTCTTGGCATGTGCAAGCATGGTCTTACTCCAATAGGTGACACATGGGTCCATATACTGGTAGTAAATGAGGGAACCCTTGATTTTCCTTACCGGCTGTTATACGGCCTACCTGAGTCATCCTTTTTGATTTAACTGACAATATAGGCAGGTCCGACACGTTCTTGTAGAACGCGATATCCTCACAGCGACGAAGACACCATGGCTGGTGCGCCTGCTCTATGCCTTCCAGGACCCTCAGTATGTCTATCTGGCCATGGAATACGTTCCTGGCGGCGATTTTCGCACGTTGTTGAATAACTCAGGTGTATTGAAAGAGGAACACGTGCGGTTCTACATAAGTGAGATGTTTGCTGCTGTGAACGAGGTGGGTTGCTCTTGGTGCCCGTCCATGATTGCTTACAGTACGCATGCAGCTCCATAAATTGGGATATATTCATCGAGATCTCTAACCTGAGGCAAGCCCTTGGTCATTCATCTTGGTGATATAATATTGAGCCTCTTTCCTAGAATTTCCTGGTCGACGCCAGCGGTCATGTAAAATTGACCGATTTCGGATTGGCGACTGGTGCACTGAATCCCCACAGAATAGAGTCTTTGAAAGTCAAGGTATGCTTGAACACTGCCCCACCCACACAAATATTCACCTCCAATATAGCTCAATAAAGTCAAAGACAATCAGATCATCCAGCGACCTACTCTAGAACGTCGGTCTATGTATCGATCTATTCGTCATGATGACCCCCGATATGCCGACTCGATTGTTGGGTCATCCAACTACATGGTTCGTGCATATCCTCGGATTTATGACCATGCGTCACTTCTGAATTATATCACCACAGGCTCCTGAAGTTCTCCGTGGCAAGCCCTACTCGTACTCGGTTGATTACTGGTCATTGGGTGGTATTTTGTTCGAATTCCTTGCCGGCTTCCCACCGTTCACCGGCAGCACGCCGGAGGAGACATGGACGAACCTCAAGAATTGGACGAAGGTGCTCCGCCTGCCTGAGTACGATCAGCCAGAAGATCTCATCTTCAATTTGACCGACATTGCGTGGGACACAATTAAACGGTAAGATTGCATTATGATGATGATGTGAATGTATTTGCTGAGTGTGTCCGTATACGCAGCCTCATTTCGCACGCAAGCGTGCGCTTTAGCTCCATGTCGCAGGTCCGGGGCCACCCGTTCTTCGAAGGCATTATCGAATGGGAGGATCTCCGCTCCGTTGACGCCCCGTTCATGCCTGCGCTCGATTCCGAAATTGACACCGGCTATTACAATGACTTCACGTCGGTCGACGATATGGCGAAGTATGCGGAGGTAAAGGAAAGGCAGCGCAATGTCGAGGCCCTCAAGGAGAAGGAAGATCCCATCGGCCGCGGTGTTTGGGTCGGGTTCACGTTCGGGAAGAACGGTCCTGGTCCGAAGACACACGGTAGTGGGTATGACGATGGCGCGCTTGCGACAATTTTCTAGGGCTGGCATGGTGCTCGTGAACTTTGGCCTGACTTTCATTGCTGTCTGGCTTCTGATCTCTTTCTGTCAATTCTAATGTCTCCATTAACGACCCTTCCGATGCACCGCTTCCACGTCATGCCGTCTCTTAGCCCAAGATTCGCTCCCCTGTGGGTCGCATCAATCTCACGCCCGACATCTAATGGTCTAGAATGTGTACCACTTCTTAACTGTTAAGTTGATACCAATGTGTGGATCCCATTTCAACTGCCGGTAAGTGCAATGTCGGTGCGTGCCCAGCTCTTTCGTTGAACAGGTACTGGCTGCCTGTTTCATTCAGGTGAGTCGGTCAATTTTCACTGGTGTATGCACGAATTGAGAATTGTCGGGTTGGCGCATGGGTTGATGTAAGATGGGGCCGTATAACGTGGTTGATTACGTATGGAGGTCGCCTGACAGATGCTTTCTGCCCATTACGGGTGATAGAAAGTGGACGCCGTCACCTCAACACCACGCCCGCGTACGTTTTGCAAAGAATCTCACGTTGACTCTGGGTGGGTTGAAAACTATCCGGGTATAGTTGCCTTCCTACTTGTACGTCGATATGTATACCTCCAAGCCTATGACCCCTGTAGTCCGTCAAGACTCCCTCCTCTCGTCGGGCTGGGCTCGTTATTCTATCTGCAAAACATCCGACACTTCCCGCAAAAAATGAAGCTCAAACTCGTCACATTCTCTTGCATCGCTGCCGCACTCGCCATCTCAATGTCAGTGGAAGCACGTCATCGAGGCCGCTTGCTCATCGCGACATCTGGTTGAGACGACGCGCAAAGATCTCTGGCGGTGATAGAACGATAGATACGGTACACAACCACGATGGTCGTATGTGTTCGGTTTGATTCTCATTCTGTCGTTTTTTTTGTGCCGACAAAGCTATTACCTTCTTCAAAGATGGCATGCGACTTCCATGGACGATGTTAAGAAATGGAAAAGCGAAATGTGAGCCCTCCTTATGGAAAGCCGGCGCGTCCCGCCGAATGGTTTGGGTTCATGCTACGGTACAGTCAAGCCTATTATAAGTCTCACGGTCGTTAAGAGAATCGAGGAACTAGCTAGCCATGAAATGCATCTTAAATTAGTTTTTTTTTCGTCGTCGAAAGCACCGTACATATACGAATATGGGCAGATTCTGCCATGTCGTTCACGCTACTGTCACGCACGATAGGGCTCACTTATCGTATGAGTGACAACATGCGACCTTGCGTGTAGTGTGAAAGGCATGGCCAACGCGAATGCGAAGCTATTCAGCACCTGGAGATATTCGGAATCGATACACAATCGTATACATTGAAAACACACGAAAAACACAACGGTGGTATAGACAGGACGGAGAGATACTGATGTGTAAGGGTAACAGGCAAGAGACTGCGTGGGATGTTCGATGAAAGCGCGCGACAGGCACGTTGCAACTGTCCCAAGAGGTCTTGTGTAGACCAGACATATATCATGAGTACGGTAGATAAAAAGCGAATGAGTTGGTGAACGAAAGGAAGGCGCCATGACTAAGAGATGGCATGAAGAGAATTATAAACTTGCGAGTATACGTATGGGAACTCGAGAGAGAAGAAAATCGAAACTCCGGAAACGGTTTACCAAATAGAGTCAATGGACGGGAAGTAGTAAAAGTCGTGTTGATCAGAACGAATTGAAAAAGGTAAGAAAGTAATGTCCGTGAACTGCTAAGTCTGGAAAAAAGGTCGCTCGTTGGACGTCGTCCGGATTGTAAGTTCGTGCAGTTGATCTGGGAAAAGAGATGTCTCATAAGGACGAAAGACGCACGAGGTGTACCACAGGCACAACATCTCACTGACTGATTTTCACTGGCGTGCATAAGGGTGGGTTTGTAGGCGAAGCATCTTCCTGACAGACTGGAGGCAGGCATTAGCTGTGTGACATAGTAACAAGTCATGAGCGCGAACCGCATACCTTCATGGGCATGTCGCTGACTGCATCGGGCTTGTTGTAAAGGTCGGACGCGGAGCAACGCTTGCGGCGAATGATCATACGCGGCGCGTAGTCCTTTGGAGTGAAGATCAGCTATCGTGCTTCCATAGACAAGCGATGCACTTACGGGCATCAGGGGACCAGAAGACTGCGAAGAACTCGATGGCGCATCATTCTCAGGCTCGTCGTCAATCAACGGATCATCGCCTGCGCCCATTTTCATATCGACAGGGACATCAGGGACGGGACGCGCGGGGTTCGCACGATCAGCATGAGCCGAGTTGCTCGACTCGTCGATGACAATCTGCGGAATCCGATGATGTTCGAGAACGCCGCTCGACGGACCAATGTCCATCTCAACAACGGACGGGAGAGAGTACTCGCTGCCTGAGGACTCGCAGGAGGCGCTGCGGTAGCGCCGCGCGGCGCGCCGGCGAAGGGTTGGGCCGCTGCCATTTTGTGGCGCAAGGTACAGATCGTCCGCAGCGGCTAGCTCGGTCGGGCTTGGTGTGGTATCAATGACGGGCAAAGGGATGACGGAGACTTGGCTATGCGGGCACGCGAGGGCACGGGGTATGTTGACAGCAAGCTTGAGACGCTCAGCCCGTTTGCACGCGTGGTGCGTGAGACGCAGGCGGGCGCGAGTCATGTCTGCGAGTTCGCCGTAGAGCATGTTCGTGGATCGATAGCTCATGAGAAGCAGCGAGAAAGACGGGGAGACAAGGGTGTCGAAGGAGAGGACATTTCGGTGTTGAATATGGTAGCTTGTGTGAAAGATGCGTGTGTGTGCGAATGTATGTAGAGTACGTGAAATGCGATGCAAGATGGGAACGTTGCATGAGAAGCAGACAGACGGAAAGAACGAGACAAAAGACAGAAGAAGTGAAGGAATGCAAGAGTATGTCGAACACGCACAGCGCGAACGAAGGGAGTTATGGAAGAGATTGAGATTCGCTGCTTGGACCCATGACACTTAAATAGACAGCCACAGGTGTATGGGCTAAGCGAAAGACAAAAGAAAGGACATACGGAGAATTCGACATCGATCGGTGATGGGCTGTGAATGGGGCCCATTGCCTTTGCTTACTGGCGTCCAATGGACGCTCTGTCGGCATGAAAGACCGGTAACAATACAAACATCATCCGCACACCAAGTAAACAACCTAGGATACCATTCACGAGCTCGATTGGTTTCGTTCAAGGAGGGAAAGACAGGCTGGCCGTGGATGCGATATACTTATTCGTGACAGCATGCTGCAGGCATAGTCTGAGACTCAAGAGTCGAATCAACCATTCAAATTTCATTCACAAGTCCAGCATTCCAGATCCCAATTCACTGTCCTTCCTGCGAAGTCTCGGAAACGTTCCAATGGTCATGAAGTTTCTGATTAAAGCAAACTGACAGGTTACTGAAAGGGCAATCGACCCAGCGGCCCAAAGAGAGCCATGCGGCTCTGGTGTGACGGGTTTGCCTTTTCCGGGAAGCTTCGCAAATCGTGCTATTGTTCTCTGCTTGACCACTTCTCGTCAACAAATCCTCGATCGGCCTGTACTCTGAGTCTCACGATTGAAGCTCGTCAACCATCGAGTGAAATCAAGAACACCTATCACAACAAAAATGCCGATTGCAGACAAGATTGGTTGGTGTTATTCTCCTGGGCAAAGTTTAGGCTCGAGATTTCTACATCTGGCGGGCGCTGACCTGACGGCTGCTATAATCGCTGCGGGCGCCTTTAGGATCGCTTTTGTTCTGTCCTAGTTGTGGCATGCTTCTGGACCTCCCGAACGACGGCGAGTCGGTGGTAATATGTGAGCAGTGCCAGCAATGGCCCAGCATGAAGAGCTCGTCGTGTACATATATTTCATTTAATTGTGTTTCTCTGAGATCCTGACATAGTTTTTTGTCGTTCGCCAAGAATTTGGAGGAATAGAAGTGACAACACAGTCCCACCCCGATGTGTTCCCGTCCCCATTAAGACAGAAGCGGAAGACGCAGACAAAGCTACATGAGGAGGGGCATCAGGGTACATTGGTGCGCTGCTTTTTTCAATTGTTTTGCTTTTCTCGATGTCAACCATGTGTCTTCTAGGTCGCAGAAAAATGTCCAGAATGCGGGCACATGCAAGCGTTCTCGAAGGAGATGCAGTTGCGAAGTGCAGACGAAGGCTCGACAATATTCTACACGGTTAGCGCGAGTTTTTCATGTAGACAATGAAAATAAGCGTTGACATCGTCGATCTTGCCCCTGTTCTATAGTGTGCATCCTGTAAGCATGGATGCCGTGTGAACAACTGATCGACT
Source organism: Fistulina hepatica ATCC 64428 (assembly GCA_000934395.1). Taxonomy (NCBI): domain Eukaryota; kingdom Fungi; phylum Basidiomycota; class Agaricomycetes; order Agaricales; family Fistulinaceae; genus Fistulina; species Fistulina hepatica. The sequence goes on along the minus strand of KN882033.1, from coordinate 51,842 downwards.
TGAGATCTTGCCTTCTTACTTGGGTCACAAAACGCGGCGAACCGAATGCTCTGCCAAATGTACGTCCTCGCAACGCTAACCTTATGCAACGAGGCATCTACTCGGTCAACGCCAGTGTTGATAATAGAGGCAACGCGTTTTAGTTATCACCCAATGGAAAACGAACAGGACATTCTGCTATTGTCGACGGAAGACAGAGGGTGGGGTTGAAGGCTGACGCGCTACATCGCACATGGACACCATGTTGTTTTAACCATTGTATTGCTATGTGTTTCTTCCTTCATCTTCAAAGTTCTTCAAAGTTAAGAGTCTCCTTGCATCAGTAAATGTACATATGCCTTATCTTGTCTTACGAGGTCTGGGCAAGGGCCACGGGAAAGTGATGGCAGTCTGGTTCCGAGACTATGGACCATGGCTGTTGAGCGCTGGCCCAGTTTTGGCGATTCAACTTTCCCCGGGCCATACTACAGTGGAGTCTGTCGTCCAAGCATGCATCACTACATGCCCAGCGTACTCGCGGCTCTCTACTATAGGCGCAGGTGTGTACATTTTCGAAACTTTCAAAATTAACATACAATTAGTACTTTTGCGGTGTCTCCGTCCTTGGCATTGCCAGGTTTATAAGTCAATGCATTCAATGCAAACCATAATAATATTTCCTACAATATTTGACTATGTATTTGGCACAGTAACTTGAACATCATCTTGTACACCATAGCAATACATAGATTGTATCGCTTCTTTAGCAACTTTCTCTTGTTGTCCCATCCAGAATCCCAGGATGCAAGGAGCATCCAGATCACACAAAAGAAATATCCCTCTAAACAGGTACACTCACGTTTGACCTGTCGCCATCCGCCATAAAACTTTGACTAGCAATCGAGGATGAAGGACCTCTATAGACGTGCCGATGCCTGTCAACGCGTATGTCATCACCGCAGCCGCTTGCAAGTCCTGCGACGTCTTGTCAGTCTCAATATTTGTGAGGAAATCCGAAGATCGTAAGAGTGAAGGTAATGCAGCTCAAACATACCGTAATTCCAAGTCGTTGAATGTGCCAAAAGTACTTCCTGAAGAAAGAGCCAGAGGAAAGACTTTCGCCAGGCAAAGGGATGGTGACAGGTGAACCATAATCTGAAGCTATCATTGGCGACGACGGTGATACAAAAAATGAATGATTTCCCACCTAGAAGGCGCGTCGATTGCCTATATTGGTGCATTTCTCAATACATTGTCGCGGCAAAAACAAAGAAATTGGAAAAACTAACCACATATGGTCTGTTTTATTGAATTGTTCCGCAAAAAACCTTTTCGCAAAACCCGCAGATAATCCATCACCCGCCCAGCTGTCCCTACGTCTCAAAATATTATGCAGGGCGATTGCGCCGAGCATAGCCTTGGTACAACCCTGCCTGTGCTCTGTTTAAGCAAGCGATCAAAGGATAGCCTCAAAATGTTAATCTCGTACCCGTATCGGGGGTTGACTGTAAGTCCGCGATTAACGTCGAAAGTAATTATAACACGCGAGGTACAGAGACGGCGACCTACCGGACATCACGCTGTCGCCTACGGCGACGAAGTTCGTGGGCATGTTGGTACCGAGATGATACCTCATGTACGCCGTGCCGGCTGTCGTTGCGTTCGGTGAAGGATGAAGCAAACCAAGAATTGATGTAAAAAACCTTGCATTGAACGTAAGTGAACCAGCACGACTTACGGACACGTACACGAGACATGGTTGTCGTGGCCTCGTGGTGTTTGAGTCGGTCGATTACCTCGAATACATATTCCGGCACAGGTTGCTCTAGCTTCTCGCTAACTATACGTACAAGCGCTTCGGCCTTCTCTATCGTTTCTGGCATTGGTTCGTCACCGGCTTGTCCGACAAACAACAGAACTTTGGACAGGTTCAGTTGCGACAAAACACGAGCATTGAAAAAGCATACTCCGATTTCCAGGTTCCGGCTTTGTGAGCAAAAACAATTGTGGAATATCTGCAGGGTGCGATTCTAGGTGCGTGTAAATAATGTCCATGCTGTCAATGCCCCCAGGGACAGGCAGTGCCTGCATTTCTTCAGGGGTTAACGTAACTAGAAAAGTCACATAATGCAACTTCTGATCAAAAGCGAGGCGGAGCTGATCAAGAGGTAGGTTTCGAGCGGAGTACGAGTCGCCGTAACCGTATCCTGCTCGTTCTAGCCACCTGTAACCTGCACGAGAAACACCAGTGCAATCTGAAGAGCACTACCATTCAGACTATTACGACAATTACAAGTGATGTCAGCGTCACCTGCGACTAGCTCCGCTTCGATCTCCTGCTCTCCTTGGTCTGTTCGCACAACGACTTTGCGAATGCGACCTTTGTTCTGAGATTCTGATGCGATACCAATAATGGTACCAGTGACCTGTGTTATCCGAGGGAACATGCCGTTCCCAAGAATAAGTCGCCTAAGGTCGACGGTTTAGTTGGCGTAGAGCTTGCCCTTTCTTGTACGTACCGCGTGATAGTCTCTAAGGCGTCGCGGGTCCCGTAAGCAGTTCGTGGCAATTTGTTGGCAAACCACTCCGCGGAAGACATGAGAGGCACACCGCTTGCGGTGAGTTTCGCAGTGTATCCCTCAAGGCTACAAAGTCTGAGCAGGCGCACAGATGCGGTAAATTGGGAACGCATACTTGATACCAGATCGAATGAACTCCTGATCGGAACCAGGCACAAGTGCGTCCAAACAATAGAGGTAGAGGGGCATAGTGGCTGTCCATAGTTCAAGTTTGCTCACAAAGTGTGAACACATTGAGTCCTACCATGAAGAGAAGAATACTGCATGACCCGTGAGCGCGTGCGTCCCGTCTGAATCGTCTGCAGCGAGCCATCCGGTGTGGCAAGCCATGCCTCTGGCTCTACGATGATGACATTCTCAAAAAAATCATGGCACACGCGTGCTGTCAAAAGTCCCGCAATGCTTGCCAACGGGGGTTGAGAGTGTGCAGTACAAACGGGCACGCAAAATAGAGGATACCTTCCGCCGCACACAACTGCAGTTCCTCGAACCCGGCTCTGCCGACCAGTGCTAATCCGGACATCCTGCAAGTCGAGAATAACGTTCTCCTTTTTCAGAAGATAACGCCGAAGAGCATGCCACAGTACGAGAAGAAGAAAATACAACACGCTCGGCGAGCACACAAGAGCGATCGCGACAGCGGACACCATTGCTTGGTTATGTAGTGAAATCGAAGGTGGAAGGTGCACTGGTGCAATTAGAAAAATTCACGTGTTTTATATTCAATCCATCCGCTACGGACATCGGACACAGGCTTATCACGTTCAGCATCTCGGGTTTCGGCGTCATGACCTACTACGCACAATGGACATGGCAGCTACCTGGAGAATTCAAAAGATTTGGTTAAAAAAACATAGTAGACGGGGCGCGTCGAATAGAAGTCAAGTATACTTAAAAAGAAGAGACCACGTGCAAGTACCCGGGAAGCGAAGGTGCATATATCGTAACAGGCTGACAGCAGAGTGCTAGTGTGGTTGACTGTGTCGGAAAGTATAGTACGCCGAGGGCGTTTGAGAGGACGACCCGAAGCAGTAGCATCGGCAGGAGTACTAGATGGGTGCATGTTCTCAACAGCAGGAGTACTAAGTAGAGCGTTAGAAGGCAATGGGTTAAATGGGATCTACAAACGAGAGCCGAGCGAGCGCGGGACGCAGGCAGATGGCAGCAGGACGCAAAGACTTAGTCTTTTGCGTTCCAACATGGAATGTTGCACGTCGCCGGCCTCCGTCACGCGTCAAGTGTTGCTTCTTTGTGGGCGCGGCCGCGGCCAGGCGCGGCCCCGCACCGCAATCTTATTTGACAGAGCTCGCATTGCAATTATTTAGAACAATGGAACTGAGGCGGATCCGACTCCGAACGCGGACCCGAGTGTGCACCTGTCAAAATTCCAATATGTACAGAACATAGCAGGCACTCCTGTATAGCATTCGTGCATCGATTGTGTGGCCACATTTAAAGACAGTGAAATGGAAGGGCCAAGGTTCTTCCCTGTTACGGCGGCAGCATCTCTCATATACTTAAAGAGAATACATACACCAAATCGAGCCTGAGTTTCCAACCGAACGAGCCAACAAACAACGTGCTACTGCAACAACCGACATACACAACAGCATTCACACCCATCCTAAAATAATATACACACTCCTGCAACTCCAGACACCAAGACGAAAAACGAATTGATAGGTTGAGCCGAGACGCAAAAACAGCAACTTGGCATTTTATATAGCATATCTGATAAAGGTTCGTCAGAACGAGTTCACAAAGGGAATGGAAAGCTGTGTTCAATAGACTCACATCGTGATATACGATGACGTTCACGCGACAACGCAGTACGCGTTCCCGCCGCCACCTCCGCTGTCGTCCTCGTTGGCGGGCTGGGTGCCGACCGGTTCGGTGCGTGTAACAACGCAGTAGGCGTTCCCGCCCCCTCCACCATCGTCTTGGTTGACGGGCTGGGTGGTGGCGGGAGCAGAGGAGAGGGTGACGTCGAAGGAATCCATTTGTAAGAAAGAGGTATCAACGCGTAGAAAGTTGCGATTGATGACGAGCGGGGGACGCTCTCCGCCACTTTTTATACGTTAAACGGAGGGTCCAAGCACGTTCTGCATCTTCGACTATGAATTCGAGGGACGTGCCTGCCTCTCCTCGGCGCGAGTCAAATGCCCAGATCTCGGGAAACAAAAAGCTTTCACGATACAGGAGATCGAAAAAATGCAAGATATTGACTCATAGACTTACCATTTTAAACCATTTTGTCGATAGACAATAAGAAGGCACAACGACTAATCAAGGCGGAGGCTATCAGGCCAAAGCATGGTATAACTCTCGTTGTTGTTACGGAAGTGGTAAGTTCCCATCGTGCTAAATTAGTTCTCAAACAAGAGGCGAGAAAAGAATCGACAGACTAGAAGCCCCGAAATCTTGGAAAGTTGGCGACACGGACCTCAACTAGGATACCAGTGTGTATTTCGTTGTTGGGTCAAAGCATAAATTGCATACGACATGACTTGCGTTGCCTGCGAGCCAGTCAAGAAAAAGTGAAATCCTCACATGATACATCGTTTGATTGTTATGTGAAAGTAACTGCCGGTGCGTTCAGAAGCGCTATTCCAATCCATAGTATCCATAGTATCCATACTCCGCTTTGATAATGTCGGCCGCACGCTCTGCGATAACGTAAACTGTTGCTGAGGTATGAGCTCCAGGAAGACTTGGCTAGAACGGGTCGAGGTCAGATGGAACGGAGGGTTAAGCGTCACAGACAAGATAACAATGACGGTACGTACTGCCACCGAAGCATCAATAATGCGCAATCCATCGACACCCTTGACGCGTAGATCTGGGTTGACGACGCCATGGGTTGCGTTGTACGGGGACATAGCGGCAGATGCGACAGGATGGTAAAAACTGACTGCATTTTCTTTGATGAACTCATTGATCTCCTCATCAGTCGTCGCGTTATCATTCGTTGAAGTAATGATGTAATCGTCCCAAGCGGGTGCAGCGAGGAACCGGCGGAGGCTGCGTATAGATTCGCGCACGATGAACAGGTCGCTTTCCGTCGACAGCAGGCCAGGGTCTACAAGCGGAGGGGCAAACAGATCGCTAGAGTTGATGGATATCGAACCACCTAATGATCCACATAAGTCTAGGAAAGAGTAAACACAAAAACACTCACGAGACGTCGGTGCGACGCAGGCCGTAAGAACATTCATATAGTTACCTTCAACTGTAACACTCGAGAGCCCATTCTTTGTGACCTGCGTTAGGATACCGACATTCATATAGGTCTGGGACAACTAACCAACCTGGAAGAGAATCTCCATATGAGCGCTTTTGTTGCTTGACGCCGGGTCAGGGAACTCCTCGTAGAATGTCGAATTGTCCGGCACACGCAGCCATGCAACGTGGTTTTCTGACGTATCGACTAAGAGGCCAGTCTTCGACTCATTCCATTGTGCTATCCATTCGTCAAGCAGTGTCTCATTGCGGATTACGGTGTCAAACGTTTCTGTGGAATTGACGAGGAAGACGGTAGCAACGCCGACGTGGTCCCGCAAACCCTTGCCAACGTCGGTGAGATTATGGGCTAATGGTACACCCACAGATTCTAGGAGATCCGCATCTCCAATACCCGAGTGGAGGAGAATATTAGGTGTGTTGATGGATCCGGCGGACAAAATAACCTCGACAGCGGCAGTTAGGTTTCCCAGGCTTCCTATGCACGTACTTCAATCTACTTGGACATGCATATCGTGAGTTCTTGACTACTCACCGCTGCCTGGCTCAAGGAATTCGACTGCCCTGAAAGCCAACGCCTCGTTGTCGGAATTTGTTGGCAACACACGCGACACTTTCGCATGCAGGAGGACGTCCAAATTCTCACGAGAGACGTATTCTTTGGCAAGGTATTGCTTGGCGCTTGAGCGCACGCCACCATCGACAAGAGCCTGAACCCAACCTGGTTTAGTGCTCACTCAATGCCAATTATCAGATAGCAGTAGTAATAGACACGCGCACCGACACCGAGATTCGCGCCAGAGTTCATGTCCACATTGTACGGAAATTCGGCGGGCAATTCTTCGAGGGTGCTTATGACCATGCCGTCAATCGCACGCGGGGAGCCGGGAAGACTGACCCCGATGACCCCATCGAAGCCGTGTACTTGAGGTAGAAACTCGCCGCTGACATTATGGCCGTCCCGCGGGAAATTGAACCTCTCGCTCTGTGACAGCAGGTGAGCGATTGGTCTATATTTACAAGGGTGACAACAGCTGGCGAGGGTGATTAATCGGAGGATATGTACCTTTTTGTAATATGGAAGTAGGTTATCCCACGACCAGGTGGGGTCGTCGGTCAGCTGACCCCACAAGTCGATGTCAGCGATGGAACCGCGGGTGTAGACCAAGCAGTCTCGGAAGATATCAATATGTCGTAAAGAGCAGACAATGAGGCACTTACTAACAGACGTTGAGCCCCCAAGGCCAAAGCCAGTAGGATATGACACACTGCGGTTGTTCAGGCCTGTTTGGGGAACGGTGGTGTAATTCCAGTCGAACGGAGTGTTCGGTGTCAGACGCGTACACAGAAGTGGTATGTACATGTCAAGGTCGTCGTCATTTCTGTGTTCAACGTCAATCGAGGGGATGAGGGCGGTCTAAAATATGCTCACGCGCCGCCAGCCTCGAGGAGCAGGACTGACACGGAGGGGTCTTCGCTGAGACGGTTTGCGACAGTGCTTCCGCCCGCCCCGCCTGGTTAATGCAGATCAATCTCTCATATTCTCATGGAACAAGAAAGACGAGCCTCCGACGACGATGAAATCATAAGGGCTATGCTTCAGATCCGCTTCGTCGTACAATATAGCACTCAAACCCAGAGGGACGAGAGCGGTGAGGCAGCACAAAGCAGCAAGAAAGTTCAGAGTACCGAGGAATCGAACCATCGCAGTCGCAATAGGTAACACAAGAGCCTCGAGCCTAGTACATCGAGGATTATATACCCTCGATTGCCCGTCAACTGCGGAGCTACAAGGCGTTCATCCGAACAATGCAGGTAGAGCGGCAAGAACATAACATCAGAGGTCGTGCAGCGATACGTCAGCAAAACATCAGATCAGACTGAAAAGAAGCAGGAGAATCAGTATTCGGTGCAAACAAATCGTTATTCTTCTAGCATCGTGATGCAAACATTGTACTCACATCGACAGACTTAATAAAGAGGAAGACCTCCAGTTTTCGGCTTGGCGAATAAATATTTTAAGAAAATGTGCCGTGTAGTAACTGTACTCAAACATGTTGGGCAAACGTGACGCTGGCTGACACTCTTCGGAATTTGTAAGTTCAGTGTGCTCGGATATAAAAGAGGATGGGGAACTTTGAGAGAGAAAAAAGGAGACCGACATCACTTACTGGAGAAATGTGTCGCCTCTTTTTGATGATTTGAGAAAGAAATTGGAAACTTCTGAACACTGAAGGGTCTGGTCAAGCCGATTCAAAGGTTCTCAGCCACACCTTCGGAAAACAAGGGTCGAGGGTCTAAACTGAGTTGAAAGGAAGAACTACCTCGTTATATTTAGAATCAACTGGACTCACAAGGTTTTTTTAGTCCTCAGGGGCCGCTTATGAGCTACATAGAAAACGAAGATAGACATAACCATTTCGCGACATAACAAAACAATGTGTTAACGCCAGTCGCCAGAGGTGTCAGCAGATAGACTTACAACTGCGCACGAGGATGTATCCCTGACCTTTGGTCATTTATCCCAACCACAGTTTGAGAGTTCAAGCTCAAGCTTCAAGTTCCCGGTGGTGTAAACATCATTGCGATTGGAATATTACATTTGATTTCTGACCCCCAAAAAACGATTTTGATAATCGTGGAGATAATTGTGGAGGGAAGAGCCAGCATCTGAGTAGAACTGTGCGGTGTCGAGACGAGAAGGATACAAAGGAATTAGGGGAGCACATGACCCGGAGCTTGAAATCATTGATCGGGCTTTCTGAACGCCGTTCATCCGCTTCTGGATTCAAATGGTATGTGCAGTGCCACATAATGAACTTGTTGTAAGATCTATCCTCCCGCTGAGAAACTTCCATTACTTGATTCCATAATGGTCAAATTGTGTTTCTCTTCAGGAAATATTGTTGGTGGTATAATCAGTCCGGGGCTCGAGGGCTTATTCCCGTACGTTGCTTACTTGCTGAGAAATCTGGTCCTTCGAGCATCGTCTTGTTTCGTTAAAAACTGTATTCTAGGTGGTTCTGTGCACAATTCCTGGAGATAACTGCAACCTAATCTTCCAGGGGAACTTGAAGCAGGAAAATGTAGGCCCATGGCCCCAACATGACAGTTGGTTTGTGTGTTAAAGTATAGATCTGATACATAGGCAAGGGGTCCATGGACCCAGAATGGACACTGGGTGTTTCAAGATTGCTGATGATTTTCTAACTCACCTTTTTTTGTCTTCTGTGATTTAGTATTCGCTATTGCCCTGATTGTCCAGGTCTCTGCTCAGTGCTATCGACTCCAATGAATATGTCCCGTGGCTTACCCCCGTCAGGCTTGTATCCAACAGATAGTCTCCTGTAAGCAAACAAAAATGGAAGTGAGCCGTTCCATCAGACGGTACTAGACGACGTGTACTTCGCGTCTTCCGATTGTAGGGCCTCAGAGCTCTCCGGCCTGCCACGAGACGTAGTCGAACCTGCAGAGATAGACCGTCCGTGGAAGATGCTCGACCTCAATTCAGCACTCCCCCTCCCGTCTCAAACGGTTGTAGAGGTTTTCCAAGATTTTGGACCGAATGGAGATGTTACGACTTACTACTGGCGATGCATCATTGCCAAGGTAGACCGTCTATGTGAGATGCTCGATCTTGATTCGGTATTTACCCTGCCTTCTTAGATGGTTTCGGGGATTTTCCAAGATTTTGAACTGAATATAGATATTACGACTTACTACCGGTGATACACAGAGCTTTCGCCATTGAACGACCCATAAAACCTTGTGCCACAAATTGTCGTGTGTTTTTTTCTTCATCTGTGTGTTGTCGTGTTTGCTGAGGCATGCGCCGCGTATCTAGCACAATGATGGAAATCGTCTCTCAGCCCTCACCTGTTTCAGCCCCTCCGTTGAATTGCACGCACGGCGTCGATGTGACAGTATCTTGCAAATCGAAAACATTTTATTTTGAGGCCACGCTTCCGTCGCATCCCTTCGAACCCGTGAAATACTTAGACCTATATCCTGATAAGCCCCTCGTCTCGAAGTCAACAGCGACCTGGCCATTCTTGCCCAAGTCCAAGGCTCGAGATGTTCACGCGGCACGTTTGCACGGTGGTATCTGTCCACTCAATGCAAACATTCTTGCAGCGCATTTCTACCGAAGACCGCTTCTTGGCGCCTCCACGGATGGTTCAGATAGAAGGAAAGCCATCGCCTGTAGAGCAAATGTACATCCTTTCAATGATGCTATGATTGCGCTTCAGTACTATCTCAGGAGACCAGGATTCAGAAGAAGACGGAATTCCAGGGCGAAGAACGACAGTAAATACCCCTCAGGTCTACATCAGCCTGCGAACTCTTCGCAGGAGCTCGACATATAAAAGGGGTCTGTCAATGGTTGCGCGACAAGTATCAGCTACCAGCCTCTGACGAAGCTTATTATACTGACGAGACAGGCTATCCTACTGGGACATCCAAGATCGGCGCACTAATTCCGGATATTCTGTCACTTGCTCAATAAGCCTGTCTGAACACTTCAACAATACCCACGGACACGTCTCGATCTGACAAATTTGCTTCTATCACAAGCAGTTCTCCGGATCCTTGTCCGACGGCCACAATTGAGGCAGTATCGTGTTCGGTGTTCTCACCTTCAAGTGTCTTGTTACCCCAGACAACAGCATTATCCTCGCAAGGTACTAATGGCCTTCTTCTGGCTTCGTCGTCTCATACTAGTCGTACGAAGCCAGCAAAGGCGATGCCCGCGAGGATGCTACTGATCCTCGAGCCGGCGTTTCAAGCGAACCAGTATCCAACTGGCAAAGTACTGAATGACCTCGCGCGGCAGCTCCACAATTTTAGGTGCATGCCTAGAGGCCTGCCCAGCGATAGGGAGGCAGGGTGGACACAGACCAATGTATTTTGGTGTCTTCAAGGTTACGTGTCGAAACAGGTACAACGAGAGAAAAAGTCCCACCAAAGTCAAGACTTGAGCACTTGAATCATCCAGCACAAGTATTCGAACGAGGACCTGCAGGCTACGTGACGATGCAAGCTGAGAAGAACAGAAACCAGTAACGTACGTCGATAGCGTGAGGTTTACTCTGACTGGCGGACCGATTACTTGACCGTGACGGGGGCGATTGGACCAGCCTTATCAAGCTTTTAAGTTCTTGTGTCCTCTGGCAAGCTCCTGCTGTGTAATTCTGGAGCCACTGGTGGCCTCTGGTGGCTCAACGCTCATTTGCTGGTATTCAATTCCGTAGTCACTGGTCTCCGCCGTGTGAGAATTGCTCAAATCTGGCAAAAAGAGATGCCTTTGACACAGAGTGCCATGGGGTGTCATTTTCGCGTCAAGTTGTATCTAAGCAAGATGTCAGTAAGTGTTGATACACGTTTGCTTGATGTCTCTTCGTGTTACCTTCTGATATCGAAAGACTTGCCGTTTACGACGATGAGAAAAAAGAAAGCAAGGGATTTATACCTGTGTACGTATCAATGCTTGGTCCCAAGTGATTTATCAGTGATAAATACTTGAAATCCAATTTTCGGTGTCCTTTCTCCCACGTAAATTGTAATCAGTTCCCACGTGAACAGCGAAGCTCTCGAACACGATGAAACCGGACAGAAGGTACTCAAGGCAGAAACAAGAAAAACATCCCTTCGACCACACTAACTACAACAGACAATATTTCTTAAACAGCCGATACTTAGCGAAGTGTTACACAGCTAACAAGGTCCATGCGCTACTACAGTGAAAAGTGGCAGCGAAGAGCAACACGTATATCTTCCCTTTACACGTAGGAAATGACGACTTCGCTCGAGCTGGCTGTGACCGATGTCAAGACTTTGTTATCCTGCTCAATATCAATGATGGTCGCGTCCTCAGGAGTAACGGTACCAGACGACGTCGTGGCCTCCGCGTCAGTGAATGTGACTGTTCCCCAGTCCGCCAAGGCGACGAGCGCATCGCCCTCCTCGTAGTCCTCAACGATCCACTCCGCGTTCTCCTCACAGAGCGAGTAGGAAGAGGAGAGGGTCGTTGAGACCGTCTCACCCGTGCTCGTGTTCTCGATGACAGCCGTGCCGGATGTTTTAGACGACGCAGTGACTGTGACAGTAACCACGTCGCCGGCGCTGAAGCTGATGCCGCTGAAGTCGTAAGCGTAGTCAGGGTACCATTCGTACCAGCCTGTATGGCCATCAATCAACAGTGGGAGTGAGCTAGAAAACGAACTAGCAACACACCATCGTACGAGACCGAACTCCCGTCAATGGTGAAATCAACACCGGTCTGCAAGATGGCAGTTTGGCAGGTATCACCATCAATGCCGACCCACGCAGAAGCGGAGTAGGATCCAGAACTAGAGCCACTGGGCACAGACGGCGTCGGGACAGTGAACGTACCCGTGACTGCCGTGTACTCGGCCTGAAAAAAAAAACGGCGCACGTTAGTAGATGATCTCGGATCGTGATCAAAAGCAACAAACCGAGCTAGAAACAAGAACAGCTCCCGCCCAATTCTCGCTGTATTCGACATTGGTCTGATTGGTCTCGACACGCTGCACGGGATTCGACCGACGTGTGCCGGCCTGACGGCTGGCAACACGCTCAGCAAGACCGCGGCCGCGAGGAGCAGCCAATGCCACGGTAACGAAGGCCAAGAGCGAAGCGATGCAAACCATGGCGATTCAGTATAACGTGCGACTACTGTCGGACTAGGGAGGACTTTAGGAGTGGAGAGCACACCTGAGCTGAGTGAATACCAAAGTACTTCCAACCTTTTATAGTCAAACAGACCAAGCTGTGCGGCTGTCGGAATCGCGAGCAATAAGGACGCAGTCATGGCGACATGGCGATGGCGTGTACGGTGAATTGAGATGACAGAGAGAGCGTGCACGCGGCCGCATGCGGGTGCTAGAGGCAAAGCTGAGGTTAGGTCTCAATGCAAACCGTCCGGAGAAGGGCAACCATATGCAACTGCGGGAAGGTGCTGGTTAACATCTATCGAATGACAGGCAGAGTACAGGAGAGTACGGGAGAAGATGGCAGCTTCATCGATTCAATGTTCCCGATTCAATGATAAAGTCCTCCCGGCTTCGCGAGATAGAACGTTTACCTCGCAAAGTACCGAGGATACGACGCGCCTTGCCAAGAGACTTGCCGGATCACGAGATCGCGTATGCGTAGGCATCCGGGCCATCTCAACTTAGAAGACGTCGATAGTGCGACACTTGCACAAGCTTCAATGTTTGAACCAAAAATAGAGCGAAATACCCACATGGATGTACTTTATCTATCTATCCCGACCGCGGGTGTAAGACGGTCATCCTAGGCCATGTATTGTGTCCGCCATGAGGATACCTGAAGGCCTGATGCTTTAGTGCGAGTTTCGGGCGAGCAATAGATAAAGCGCATGTTCCCAGATCATGTTTGGGTATATTCATGGGTATGACGGCGAAGGCCAAGTCCATCCAAACCCGTAATACGTGATAGAACACTTGGTGGGAATCCGGGAATACTTGCGGAATACTTACTACAAAAAAGGAAGAATATGGCGACAGAAACGTCAAAGTCTAAGTGAGAGCCATTGTTCGGTTAATGCGGCCATCAATCCCGTGCCCGATCATGAACTTGTGGCTCTTGTGGCGCAGCACCACGGACGACCACTCAAAATCCTAAGTTTTGTCTCATTTCAGCCAGTACTGCATAAGTGAATATTGAAATATTGAATGCTGAACCGCCGTGCGCCAGCTTTTTCCCGCAATCTGCGGTTTTGAAACAGCGAGTGCACGCCGAACGACGTGGACTGCTTGTGGACTGCCCACACACTCGCCGCGTCATGGCATCGCCGCGTTTCGCTTCCCGACTATTCTTGACCTGGAAAGCTGGCCGCATCTGCTCTCTATTTCATTGTCCTAAGCACATGTGATTATTTCAAATAGATTTCAATTAGTGTGGAGATCCTCGGCCGGACTGCTGTTGATACGACGATAGTAGACAGTTACATAAGGGCTCCATTCACGCGCTCAGGTTCCTAGCTAAAATGTCACGGCATACTACTATATACAATATTTCGCCGCATTTCATTGAATAGCTTGTGTTAAGGCGAACTTTCACACTCTTCATGCTTTCATATTGTTGCTTGCATTGCTTGTAGGCTGCTGTCTCGCTGCACAGGGTGCCCGAAATTCAACAGTAAAGCCACACGGGAAGATCGAGCACGCGAAAGTACGGTGAACCACACTCTACCCATGCTCCCGTCTCACAAACCAGAAAACCAAACAGGTGTCACATTCAACATTTACCGTAACATATCAACAGTCCAGCCCGAAGTAAATAATGATAACACACACTCCTGCAACCCCGGACATCAGCAAACGAAGAACGAATTAATATTAGGTTGAGCCGAAGCGCAAAAGTGGCAACTCGGCACTATGTATCATATCTGAGAGAAAAAGAAACAGGGTTCGTCAGAACGAGTCCACCGACGGAATGAAAGCGGCGCTCAATAAACTCACGTGCTGTGCGACGACATTCACGCGACGACGCAGTACGCGTTTCCGCCACCGCTACCGCTGTCTTCGTTGGCGGGCTGGGCGACGGCCGGCTCAGTGCGGGCAACAACGCAGTAAGCGTTCCCGCCCCCTCCACCAGAGTCCTGGTCGACGGGCTGGGTAGTGGCTGGCGCAGAGGAGAGGGTAACGTCAAAGGAGTCCATTTGTGAGAGGGTGTATCAACGCGAAAAGAGTTGCGATTGATGAGGAGCGAAGGACACTCTCCGCCATCTTTTATACGTTAAACGGAGGGCCCAAGCGAACGCTCACGAGATTAGAGGACACACCAGCTGAGGCATATTTCCATATCCTCAGGTCTAGAAAAATGCCCGATTTTGCGGATATGACACGTCGGACAGAGCATAAGAGGATCAACAGGAACGCAGGGGTATGACTCATGGACGTCTGGACCCACAATCTTTGCCGATAAACAATAAGAAAGCGTTGCTGCGGACACGATCAGGCCATAGCATGAGACATGGTCATTGTCATTGTTGCAAAATTGGCAAGCCCGGACCGTGCCGAGGAACGTTGCGTTGTAATTGCCCCTGCGTGTTTGCTTGTTATGGAAGCCCCAGAAAACTAGGAATTTTCTATGGACACTGACCGACCAGTGAAAAAGGTGACGTGACATGGTGCGGTTAGAAGAAAGGTCATAGTGTGATGGAAGAGCCTTTCATACAATTGTTTTTATTGTCAACGCCATTTTTGGTGCATTTGTCGAAGATCTAGGCGAGGTATGGCCTGGATAGTACTCTCGCTCCGCAGATGCCATCCACGTGTGCGAGCAGTCGAGTTTGAAAGTTTTTAACGAAACAAGGCTACAAAAAAGCTGCTCAGAGAGCGCACGAAGGGGTAACGACCGCCAGGCCATTAAGAGACCGAAGACGATACAAACGGGACTAAGGGGGGAGGAGGAGGCGACGGTAAAAGCGCGCTATATAAGCAACAGAACAGATAAGTTTTTTATCGGTAATTATTCATCCAGGACGCTTATCATGCCCTTCATAAGAAAGACAACTTGAGTAGGCAATCAAGCCGGCGCAAATGAGAAACCGGGCGCCGCAGAGTCGCGAGATAAAGCTGATAAAGGACTGAACAAACGCCGGTCAATTCAAGCTGCACGCGCACCATGCCGGATAACAACAACGATGGACGTAGTGGAATGGAGATCTCGGATAAGCGGAAAACGAATAACTGGTAAGGAACGCATTGCGAGTGATTCCCCCATTAAGAGAACAGAGATGTATGAGGACGCGAGAATGCAAAGATAGCCGCGTCTCCAAGACAGCCGAGCGCGGAAGAATTGAGTCCACAGTAACAATAACGAAGATAGAACGGCCAGAGGTCGTCAATGGATCACATGTCAACAGGACGAGGAAAGACCTGAAGCAGCGCAGTGACATGCCTCTCGTGTATATGAAAATGGAGCTCCGATAAACACAAGTCACCTTGACTGGTTGCATTATGTATATGGGATTACTTATGATGATTTTTTGAGCAAGCTCGATGTGCTCGAGCACACCGGCGGATGGCAACCTGAATATGTGAATATTTTGTTTTATTTCGAAGAAGCGCAGGAACTCACAAAATTTGTGGTATTGCTTGCGACGATATCTATCAATGAGAAAAAAGTTGAGTGGAAAAGGGCAAACAACTCGATGAGTCAGCTCACTGCATACCCTCATTCGATTCCTCGGCTCCGCATTCATAACGTCACAGTCTGAAACAAAATGAACAGCTCAAACTTCCAAAAATGTATATAGTGGCATTGCATTGTGGAAAAACAAAAAAAAAGAGATCCAAACAGTCCAGATCTGCCAACGAGACGCGAAGAAAAAAAAAACTTTTCAATGATGATATCCTGGTGTAACAAGCGCGATATTCGAATCCATCATTCCCAAACGAGGCGCCCCGACTCGTCGACGACCGCTTTCATGCCCCCACTAACCTGCTTGCCCTTACTTTTGCTTTGCTCCGCGATGCGAATGCGTTCGAGCTCACGCTTGTGCTGTGCAAGCTTCGCGAGACGCTGCATCTCCGCTTCTGCTTTCGCAGCCTTCTCAGCATCCCGCCGCGAAGCATTTTGTCGCTGTCGCTTGGTCAACGTTTCAGGCGCCTTTTGCGCTGCATGCACAGCCTGTTGCTGTACCGCAAAATAAGAAATATTGTCAGAAACACAAAGTCGATTTTACCTGTACATGACCAGCAGACGGAGGGTCGTGTTGCTTACGGTTGCGGCTCTTCACAACGCCCCAACCGTCGTCATCGTCCGCAGAGGCCTCGACGTCCTCGTAGTCTCCCCACGAAAATCCAGACGCGGGCTGCTCGTCCGACCTCGGCTGCACACGCAGCACCCTTGCAAGGGCTGTACGGTCTGCATCCTCAAGCATACTGTGCCACGTACGTGGATTATTGTCACAACGCGTGAACAGAGCAGAAAAATACGTAGCACGCACTCGTCGACATCTGTCTGCGGCGCCCGCGGGAAAAGCCTCTCCGCCAGTGTCCGCGAGGGCTCTGAGTCCGTCGGCAGAGCATGCTCCGAGTGCAAGTCGTCGTGTGCTGCCGCCGCGTCCGATGTGTCTGTCGACGTGGACGCATAACCTGTCGCGGCTGCCCGTGAATCGCGATGTCGCGCTTCGACCCGCGTCCATGAACTGTCGGTGTCTACATCCACAGGTGTCGCCAGCGCCGGCTCATCTTGTTGTTCCTGTTGCTTTCGTTGGCGTTTCGCCGCCCGCTTTGACGTCGGCGGGGTTGCCGTCCGGGATGGGGGTGTTTCTGGCTTGGGAGTCGCCTCTGCTTCAGAATCCGGCTGCGGTGTGCTAGAAGACGGTGCAAGCGCAGAGGTAGCCTTCTTCTTCTTACTCTTCTTCGCCGGTTTCTTTTCCGCGGCAGCTGGTGTCAGCGGCTCATCCTCGAATGCACCAGGCACCGAATCTGACCGTTTTGCGAGTGAAGGCTGGAGAGGGGAAATCGCTGCAGGCTTCGCCTTCTGCTTCTTTACAGTCTTGCTCGGCGTAGGAACTCGGCGCACAACTAGCTGGTAGTAGCCGAATCCCGCAGCGGCGACGACCACGACAGCCATTAACGCGGCCTCTGAAGACAGGGAACTCTGCATTGAACCCATTGAAGTGTCTGTCCGAGTGAGAAACGAGTGGTAAACTGGAAGCCAGGCATGGAAGACGTGACCGTTGTCAGTGAGTCATATGTATCCCCATAAAGAAACTCAATAGAATGACTCATCGCCGGGTCAGGACTTCAAGAACTTACTGCATACAGACACTTCCTTATACCCACCCACAATACTTAAACAGAGCCATCGGAAAAGTCTGCGCAAACGTGGGAAGTTTATTCTCTTGACAATAAACAACTTTGACTGTTGTCTTTTGTGTAGCTCTCCTTGACTATGTGCTATGTTTTTGGAGCTTCTATCGTGGACAACTAACACCGGTTAGTACCCAGACTGTGTGTTATTGTACCCGCACCAGTCATCTTCCAGGAATGTAGTTCATCTTTTGTTCTTCAAAAGGCGGAGGATAGTCCATCTCCTTTCTCTGCAGTATGAACCTCACCCATCGCCGTGGTGTACATCCCTTGCAAAACTGTGGTTACCGACACTGGCAGATGAGGGCGCCAAATGTTGCAGCCTGCGATCCAAACACCACTGGCCTCGGACCAGTTAAAGCTACAAAAAAATGAGCCCCACCCGCGCATTGCATGGCCAAAGACGTGCTGTCCTTCCCGAAAATTTCTTAAAAGACCCAGTTGCCGTGCAGATGAAAGATCTCGATGGTGGCGCCTTCCATCGTCGATGGCAACCACAGCGCATTTTACTTCCGTGGAGTACCTATTTACAACGGCGTTCGCTCTCTCCGTCTCCATTCTCGGAGTCCGCTCCACATCCGCTTTGTATGTTGCCATAGCCGTCCGTGGGCCACCAGTCCACTTCTCATTTTGTCTCTAGCTTTTGCTTGGACTGCGACTCTCTCAGAGTCTCTCTGGTGCCAATTCTGCAGTGGGCTCTGGATCTGACCTTCTGACCTCCTGGCTAATGGTTGGCTCCCGTTTCTGTACGCTGGCTATTTGTAGACATCCTGACGACAACACTAGAACTTGGCTCATCATGTATCTCGTCCCTCGCTCTCCCGATGTTATCGCGTCTGTTTTTAGCACCATGCAACTCTAGGGACGCCTACATTGTGGCTCCAGGAGCTATACGTCGATCTGCCAACATGGAACGCTTTCTCACACTGCCGCCGCGACTAGAAGACAACAGTGCGGAACGCCGTTCCATTCAAAATGACAGTTTCTGCCGTAAGCATCTGCTCCTACGCGTCGGTCGTTGATAGTCGGCGCTACGTCGCTGCAAAGTACAGTCGAACCTGTCTTAACCCATACCTGTCGGTAACAAGGAAAATGTATGGGTTATGGGCGAGTATGGGTTACTGCGATGACGCTTCGGAGGACCCCAAAAATGGTAATCATGAGCAGCCTCTTGTATCGGACCATAGAACATATGGAAAACGAACCGATGCGCCAGTGAGATCAGTTGTTTGAGGGGTTTGGGGGTCGCGGGCCCCGCCTGAAGTGGCGATTCGCTGGTCCGATACTACTGATAGGTCGGTAATTGCAAAGCTCGCTTCGAGTAGCGTTTCCGCACCAAAAACCCGATTTTTCTCAAATGCATTTACATTGCACAGGAAGCGGTCAATGAACGACCTCAGTCTGATCAGTTTCAAAAATGGCATAGCTTTCCAGCACGCGCGGAACGCATGTACGCAGACGAATACAACGTGTATTGCACAGGCCTAGCAGGCCACTGAACGTATCTCGTACTAACCAACTGTCCAAATGCATCGGTAAGCCTCCCACGTTGCTAGAATCGCGGCGACAATGGCTTACCTCCTTGTCGAGGCAGTGGCGATGCTGTACGGCCTTTAGGCCTCGAGCTAGGTAACATACGACATCGGTAACACAAAAAAGTCATGGGCTATTAGAGAGTATGGGTTAGCCGGCTCGGAGCGGAACGTTGGCAAGCGCCCCGATTCGCCAGTGAGCCTACCACTCTGATTGGTTTCCTCCATCATCCCGGACGTGGCATTCGCTGGCATCAGCGAATTCGGGAAAATAACATGATTAGTCGTAAGTGATGATAATCGTGTCGTAAGTGGTGATAATTGTCATAATTTCGATACGAGAGTTGTCACGCTGCTGCGATCCATTGTGATCAAACATCATTTTCAAAACTCTGTCAGTAAATCATAATTTCGTACAATTATCATGAGCTCTTACGAGAAGCCTCCAGAGTTGCAGAGGAATATAACAGCCACTAATATGGTGCAGGCTCCGACACGTTCTTACAATCATCACCGCTGCTCACACTTCATTCTAATAAAATAGACATAATTGCAAGAAACAAATTCAATTGACACTACATACATTGCTACACTTACAGCATACGTAACGAAGACACAATCCGATATGTACATACTTACCACACCCGCACAACACTGGACACTGGACGACATCACAAAGGTGAGAACAGAAGTCACTTGTAGGAACACCTAGCGGAAAAATCAGTGAAGCAGTTCAAGGAATGAAAAAGTGATACACACAGTTTCATGGCATGACATTCCAGGGATTGGAGATGACAGACTCAGAGTCCTTAATCATGGTATTAGAGCAATAAGACGAGACTGTAAAAAGGGTAAGTGGAAGAGTTGGCACAAGAATAGATGGAAAAAGAAGGAAAAAACAAGCAGATGACAGAACCACGACCACGACGAACTTGCACGTCGGACCACGATCTTGTGCACGTCGTACAACCACCTCGACAAGAATAAATGGAAAAAGAAGGCAAAATTGAGCGGACAACAGACCTACAACCACGATGAACTTGCACGTCGGACTGCGATCTGTGCACGTCGTACGACCGCCGTGACAATAAATGACGAAAAGAAAGTCGTACCTATTGAAGATACCATTGCATTGAAAGAGAGCTCAAAGCACAGATGAAGCTTGGAGGCTGAAGCGCTGATACCGTATAGCACACGATGAAGGTAAGGATGAAGGGACACTTCGCGGACTTGTCGTTTTTCAACCTGAGAACCAGTCCGTTCGGCAATTGCCGAGGTATTTTCAGTGCTGATGTATATCATATCATGCATATCATCTTTCTTGACGACGTGATGTGCACCAATGCGGCACGCTGCATGGGGCCTTCCCACAGCTTCCCACACTCGGCCTTGACGCTGCAGCAGGGTAAGTTCTTTGTTTCACAGCCCGATACTTGCGCTGGCAACTGCACGGCGACACTGTGACTCTGAACCGGTGACAGTCTTTAGCTCTGTCAGAATGATTTTGTTCGAGTTGACCAGCAGCCTCTGCAATGTCTTTCTGCTTTTCGTATTAGCTTATACTCTCGTATATAAGTACGTACATGCTGAAATGTGCTTATGGGTATGTATGCATCCAAGTTACAGTATATTAGAAGCTGAGGGCAATTCTTCGAGCCTGTCATGACATCACTGCAATCAACAAATGAGTATTTCGACACTCTAATAATACGACCATGGTACCTTTTGAAGGACATAATAGTACAATAATGATCGGAATGTCAGTACAACAGTAAATGACAATTATCTGGATCTTGTTTGCTATTATAATCGCTTGTAATTTCTGTTTGATATCGTAATCTAAACGAGATCAAACGAGATTTTCCCGAAATCGCTGATGGGTCCGACACTACTGAAGCGATAATTGCAAAGCTGTTTCGAGTAGCGTTTCCACACCAAAAAGGGATTTTTTTCAAATGCATTTGTTGCCCAGGAAGCGGTCGCACGACCTCAGTCTGTGAGTTTCAAAAATGGCATAGCTTTCCAGCACGCGCGGAACGCATGTACGCAGACGCATACAACGTGTATTGCACAGGCCTAGCAGGCCACTGACCGTATTTCGTACTAATGCACTGTCCCCATCATCGGTAAGCCTCCCACGTTGCTAGAATCGCGGCGACAATGCTTACCTCCTTGTCGAGGCAGTGGGGATGCTGTCCGTCCTTTAGGCCTCGAGGTAGGTAACATACGCCATTGGACCACAGCAGATTCCTGCTAATCGATCTGGGTTAGCCGACAGACCATCTGACGCCTAGTGACAGATGTCTCGAGAGTGAGCAAGGCTCGAGCACTGCACCTCATACGTCCGCCGTGTTCGCTCAGTAAGTTGCTCAGGTGACATTCAATATAACCGTCAATTGAGCAGATTATCAGCCTTTTTAACCTAGCCTTCTCACGTGGCTTGAGCTCTTGCCGCTGCAGCTGCGAGTTTCGAATCGTGGAATCATCTGCGACCAATACCCTACCATTGGAGCGCTGGTCCCCCGTCTTTTCCAAATCCGATGAGCATATGGAACGTGGTTCGTGTCCGTATGCACATTCGGATGTAAGTGTAAACCCCGCCAGCCAGGAAGTTATCCCCCCCATACTAAAACGCACCATGGCTAACCCGTACTGTAGTCTATTAAAAAAATGACCTTATGCATTAGGAGCCTCGCAGAAATCCGACACTTCATTTCGGGTAAGTCACGACTGGGCACTGGGGATGGGCGAAGGGGAACCGAGTTCTTGATCCGACTCCGTAACACACCATCTGATCGACCGAGAGCAACGATAGGCAACGATCTATGATTTTTCCCTGTCACGGTCCACGGAGCCGGGACTTGCCATTCGGTGGCGGCGCGGCATGCCCAATGTGGGTCTAGTCCACACCACCGATATGCATGACGACGTAGCTGACCTTAGCAACATCTCAGAAAAACGCGAACAATGAATTCCCCTCCTTAGGCAGTACCAAGAAGATGAGATTATAGATTGTAAAGAAGCACTCGGCATCGCGCACTCGGTATCGGATGGAAGGGGTCGGCAAAACACTGCCTGACAATCACTGTAAGGCACAGCATTGATCCATTAGCACTGCCTTCGAATTCGCAACAAGCTCATCGGTTGGGTTTTCTGCGATTTGGCTCCGTCTTCCCACAAAACTTTTGCTTTGCGCCGGCCGTATATAAGCATACCTCCATGGCTTGCGTGGCCAATCCGCAACTTTAAAATTTACTCCCTCTTACCTTCATGAGCACTCCCGGTGGCGCCCAACGGTCAGCGCCCTCCAGCTCCCGCTCCAAACCTCTCAAACGGGGCAGGGCATGCATGAACTGCAGGTACGCCATCTCCGTAAAACGTTTTTCGTCCGAATCAAACTTACGAGTGGTTTCCATCTGATCACGCTTACCCCCATCTAGATTTCTCAAAATTGTAAGTGGCTACCTGTGCTCCGCCGCAGCTGATTGCTTTTGTGTTATCGTACGCTGACTGACTGCCTTCCCGTTCGATATGTGTAGAGATGCGACGCTGTTCGACCAATATGTGGGCCCTGCAGCCAACATCCCAAAGAAGATCCGTGCGAGTATGACGGCGCAGGACGCTCTCGCACGCGTGCCCTCGAAGAAACGGTGTCGAGGCTCGAAGCGCGAATACACGAACTCGAGAATCCTGGTCTGTCGACGCCGTCGGTAACGCTGTATCATCCCTACAGCTCCCCAGAGCAACGCAAGCTGCGCTTGTCACCCCTGGGGACCGACTCTCTCATCCTCCCGACATCATGGTCTCCGCAATCCTCGCCTTCGGTCAGTCCACCTAGTGCTACGTTCGGCCTCGACACCGCCATGCTTCCGTCTCCCATGAAGGCATCCACTTCTTCGCCGGGTTCACTGCCCACGCCTCTCACGCCATTGCACAAGACTTCTGATGAACCTGATCCAGCTACAGTACAAGCACTGTGAGTCATGCTCGAGAAGCAATGCAGAACGATTCTGACGCTGTCCCGCAACAGAATAGGTAATTTTCTCTCCCAAGCATCGGAATTTGGTTTTTTCCTCTCCCCGCGGCGCTTCCAAGCCTCTGCCTTGCTCTCGCTGCCTTTAAGCCACCATGCACGACCGCTCCCCGCGCTCATGCATACCGTCTACCTCCTCGGCGCACGCCTCTCGAACGACCCAGCCATCACACCATTGCATACCGTTTACCTCGCGTCCGCTCCGAAACTGCTCGGAGGGTTGGCTGGTACATCGCACCCCCGCCGCGTGTTGCACACGATGCAGGCACACGTTCTCCTGGCATATTACTTCTTCCACCGAGGCGCCTACTTGGAAGCCAAATACCACGCGTCTGCCGCTGCCACAATCGCGATTACCGCAGGCCTGCACAAAATACGGTCGCCACATCCCTTCACACCGACCTTGTCGCTGACATCCATCCCGCTATCGAGCACACCGCCGGAAGACGCAATCGACGAGGGCGAGCGGATCAGTGGAATGTGGTCGGTGTTCATGCTCAACCGCCTCATTGCGGTTGCCATGGACCCACCGTCAGGCGTCTGCGGTATCTTTGATGCACCTGGCATGCAGATCGACACGCCGTGGCCGTTAGACGTGGAGGCGTACAGAAATGTGAGTTACCCACGACAATCTCAATTCTGTCCCTGTCCACGCTGACTCGATACAATCGTCAGGGCGGTCTGCACCCGGAAGCTGTGAGCACAGGCACCGTGCGGAACTTCGTGAACAATGTCGAGACATTTCCCGCAAGCGAACTGTCTCTCTTCGCCCTTTGTGTGCGTGCGGCGATGTTGTTGCACCGTGCGACGTACCTCGCGGGACAGTACTACCCTGCAATGCCGCAGCGCGACTATCAAGTCTTCGCGAACGCGTTCCAATCCACTCATGCGCTTATCGTCGCGTTGATACAGACGCTCCCTCCTCTACAGGCCGAACATCTGACTCCGCCAGAGAATTTTGGCTCGCCACCGCCCTGGACCGCTCTCCAGCGCTTGCGCACGCTGCTCCTCGTACACGGTCTTGCACGCACTGCGATGATCAAGTTGCATCTGCCGTTCGTCCCCTCGGACGCCACCTCACGCCACCACTGCGTCGCTGCCGCGCGTGCCATCTTCAGCGTACAAGACGTTGATTTCGAGCGTCTTGGCACGCTCAACCCGGCCATGGGGGTGCGTCTTTTTTTTTCGAGTGGATCTCTTCCAGTTTGTTTGTTGACTAGCATCATTTGTAGACGGTATGGTCTAGCGCGTGTATAGTGCTCATCGACGAGATCGCACGCGTGCGTACGATGCGCGCTGTCTGGGCCCCAGAAGAGGCGATCGCACACGAGCAGGATCTCTTCGGGGTCCTGAGTTTCGGCCTCGCCGTCATGAGTGTCTGCTCCGACGACGGACCTCTCATGAGTAAGTTTCCGACTCTTTATCTCTTGATCTTGTGTAATAATATGAAGTTGCAGAGACCTACCTAAGCAGGTGCCAGGCCATGCTCGACGCGCTTCCACCCGCCGCGGCCAGCTAAGTTGCTTGCGACGCTTCCTCTTTCACGGCTGGTGCCTTTCTCCATGCTATTGTGCTGTCACCCCTTTGCTCATGTTGTAACAAATGGTGGACGACGCTTCTTTCCCCACCGCCCAACAAGACACCACGGCTGCCGCACCGTAACGACCTCTTTCCGATCGATTTCTTAAGCTCAATCATCATTTCTTTGGATGTAATTGCTCACGCCAGCGACCCGCTGATGTGACTGGATCCTGCAGTGCCCGTTCTCGCCCCTCCCGTGCTGCTGCCGGATTTCTTGTATGATTGACCCCTTCCCTTTCCCATCTTGCAATGGTCGCGTATGTTCTCAAGACTTTCTGTTTTCTGTATTTATACCATGTACTGCGCCTCTGTACATTTCCCCTCATGTACGCTATACCTTATAGGTCTCCTCGTAATCTGTTTGTCTCCTTTCTCGCCTTCGGAATTTCATCACATGCACGATTCCTACTACATCTGCATTCATTCCACTCTGCTATAGACTCGTCATCTACAATCGTCATGACCCTCATGTAAATATATATACTCACACGTGTATATCCTGCATATGCTTGTCCCGTTCATTTGTAGATACCACCACGGAACACTTTTTACGACACACATGGGTCTACGTTGTCGTCCATGTATACCCCTCAGACTTCCACACATGTCTTGAGATTGCAATGAACATTTTTTAGTTGCGGATGGACATAAATATATATAACGCGAGCAGAAAAAAAAACGAGATGTACATGCATGTGTGAAAAATTCGGTGGGGAAAAGGTGATGACGATGCAGAGGCGGTTTTAGATGAGCATGAGAGAAGCTTCAGGTTGTAGACGAGAAATTGTTCAATGGGAGAAATGAAATGCGAAATGGAGAAGCATATAGATTCTGAACACGAAAGGACAATGATGGACACTGCGAATGTAAAAATGGCGTGTATACGCTTTTGAAGCACTTGTTCGGGTTCTGGAGCTGGAGTGTGCACAGAACACGTTATGGACCGGTGAATCGCTGCTGGACTCTGGCAGGACTCATTTGTATCTCAAGTTTTGTCTTTGTGTGTCTCATCGGTTTCAGACGCCTCTGTCCCGCAGAAAGAGGCGTCAACCTGTAAAACACCGTGCGTGGAAAACCGAGCGAGCGACGTCTCCGTCAATTTGACGAGTTTGTCGAGCGCGCCTCCCGGCTCCCACACTTCGAGGTGGACCTCAATATTTTCGATACCAGCTAAGCGTGGGTGCACGAGTAGGAGGTCTAAAGACTCCCAGCCGACACGCCAGTGATGCTCAAGCATGTCGTTGCTAGCAACATCGACCTCTATATGAATGGAAACGCGCTCCAAGGCTGCGGCTGTCGAGGAGGGAAAAGCAGACGACACGATGGATGCCAGCAGGGAGCGCAAGTGGGGAAAGAGGTCCTGCTCAAGCACAGACAACGCGACGCCACTAATGGCAAGATCCCGCAACGACACGCAGTCACCAAGATCAATGAGATCGATCCGCGTGCGGAATCCTACGTGAAAAAGTAGTTGAGTAAAAGGACGGGTGAAGGTAGATAGCAGGGGTACCTTCGAGTGCAGTGGAGTAATCAAGCGTGAGAATCTGACATGCTGGCATGCTGCGCAAGAGATGCGAGATGTGGACATCTGTGTCCGCTGCACATGGGTAAAGGCAGATCTCTCGCAAGCACGAAAAGTCAAACACAGGCCCGCCGAGGGCGCCGAAACGCGCGAGGTCGTTGACTATGAAACTTGTCTCGAGATAATGCAAGCGTACAGGGGCGCCAAGTGGCGCCAATGCCTCATCCACGTGCCATAGTGGGGGCAGGAGAGTGCAGTCATTCACAGACAGGCAGCTGAGAGAAGAGGGGAGCACGCGAAACAAGGAAAGCGGAAGGTTACGGACGAGGGATATTGTCGCTTTAGTCAGGGTGGGCACCTGGAGAAGGCGCACCATCAAGTCGCGCAAGGTCGTGGGACACCTATGCCACGGTACTCCTGCGGCAATTTTTATTTGAGAAATCCAACGGACGCGTTTTAACGTGGCCATGAGGACGTCGAGCTCAGCAGGCGACCACGGAAAGTGGCCGATGAGCCGCAGGCATCGGATATATTTTGTGAGGTAAGGAGAGGCAGAAAAAACACGATATAGTCGATAGCATTTAGCAAAAGAGTTTGGACTGAGGCTTTCAACCTCCACCTGCGTAAATAGGTGGCGCTGGCATCTGGAGACGAAGGCCGGCGCTACAAGCGCGCATGCTCGGAGTGTTCCCTCGTCTAACGTCTCAGCGACGTAATCTATAATAATGTCGATAAGCTCTTGTGTCAGAAATGGATGAACAAGATTTGTTTCGCGTCTGATTCTAGTAATTGCCGAGTCAATTTCTGTGAACAATGTCCAACAGGACATTTACCTGGCAGGCGCGCCCGCCTTGGATTGCACCCGCCCACGGCAATTCCGCGCTATCGAATGGGAAATCATGCATGCGTTTCAAAGATTTGCGAATTATAAGATAATATAATGAAGGTAGTTTTCAACAAGACGGCGATTGGATTGTAAAAGAAAGAAAAACGAAGAAAAGTGGCAGTTGGCAGCTGGCGCGATCTCTTTTGTTCCTTGGGCAGTAGTATTGCTCCCGTGGCGGACGCAAATCGCGTCGCCTTATCAGTCGCGTGCAAAGCCTAGACACGATCAGTACATTTGACTCATACATCCATATTGAGTACAGTGTTCTCCTATCACTTCGCACACCACCATCAGTTCGCACAATGAGTGATATAAAAATTCCTCTGAGTGCAAATGCAGCCCTAAAGTCATGTAAAAATGCTAAAATATTCGCTATGCATCAAATACATGATATAAAAATAGTTTCAATATTTACTTACCATATTAGGACATTACAAAAATTCTTCAAGCCTTTCTCAAAGTATCAATATTGTGTGGAATGGAGCATGGGAAGGCTGTGACAGGTTAGGAACCTTCCATAAAATCATTGAAAAATTGCCTGATATAGGATAATGTGTTTTAAAATGCTATGAAGATTTTTCATCTACATGTTTCCTCAAGAGGTAGCTGCCAAATAATTGATTTTTCCTCATCTTCCAAACCTTGAACTTAAATTGAACTTGACTGATATTGACTCATGACATGGCGGAACTGATAGAATTGATTCAATTTGATGTTGTGCGAACTGATAGTATCAGCTGATTTTGACAAGCTGCGTGAAAAAAATTCTAGCATTATGAAAGTAGCACATATACCATTGAGAAATTTTGTGGACATTTGAAAGTAAGTTTACATGTCAGAAAAAAATTACCATTATTTTATGGTGCACTGAAAAGCGCAGAATGATCCCGTGTTACATTGTGCGACTCATAGCAGTCACACTGGTATGTAGATTCCTAATTGAGAATCGGTCAGGAAGCCTCGAAAAAGGTTCGAAGAACACTGGTGTCTTTCAATCTTATGATACCAATGCTTGTGCTACTTCGATAGCAAGTATATCCACAATCCCTTCGAACTGTCTATCTTGACATCGTCGTTGTACTGTGTTTAGGACTACCAGGTATTAACTATATGTCTGCAGATGCCATGAGACTCTATGTCACTCTTCAGAACCACAATTCTTGAAATTCTAAAGTTCCCTGATCTGAGATCTATTTTCTAGCTGAACATTTGGTGCTTTTTGACAATGGCAACATCGGAGGGGTCGTCAAAGCCCCAAAGTACTTTCCCACTCCGCCTCTCAATGTCTAATAATTCTGGCAATCTAGAAACACCAGAATATCCTCAAAACAAGAGGTTCTTTTGGCAACTAATTACGTTTGTGGTAAGTGCAGTGAAGTCACTCAATATGAAAGACATATTGCTTAATCTCTTTGTTTTCCATCGTCAGGTGGAGGATCAGCTTTTCCGGGTGCCTGTAGAATGCCTTACAACCGATTATGACGTCCTCAAGGACTGCATGGAGAAGGCCCTCAAATTTCCTATAAGCCCCTATAATCATGTAGAGCTCAAAGATACAAAAGCATCCGACTTCGAAGCTCTTCTCGATCTTCTGTACTATCTGAAAATCAAACAGTAGGCACATGTTTTCTCAAGAGACTTATCGGGACCAACATTTTCTTATACTAAGGTCCGATGCAAACGCGCTTGTCTCTTACTACCATCACCTTAGCATTGCTTCCGTGCCGAAACGCGGTTGAACGCAGAGGTAGTGGCCAGTCCAAGGGACGAGTAGCTAGACATTGTATAGATTAGATTTAGAAAACCCATCTAGAGGCCCCACAGTAGGGGACTAGGGAAAAATGAGCAAAAATGCCTCTGTCGGGAGGGGTACAGACCCACCGCTTAGCGCCGGCTCAACACCAAAAGGATCGCAAACAACGCGACCCACGCGACAGCACGCTGGCAGCGCGCAAAAAACCTACAAAGAGCTAAGTAAAACATCGAAGGGATCCATCCACAACATCAGTGCAGCAAGGAGGCTCGCCGCACAATACGGCTATCTCGACACAGCAACTGATCAACCCTCACCTCACAACATAGCCACCGCTGTAATGCGCATTGCAGACAAGCTCCCCGCCACGCAATCTGGTGTAGTATACGACTCCTTGCGAGCAATGGCCTTTATAATTCACGAAGCCGGCGACTTCCCAACAACCAACGAAGCTGGTGACATCCCCACACAACAGGTGCGCGATCCACAAACAAACCATAATGACATGGTTGCGCGGTTAGCCGAGGCAGCCAGCAAATTAGGGCAGGTAATGGAAAAGGCCACAAGTACACTCAGCGTCGCCGCAGCTAAAACGTCCGACAATCTCAATGCGGCAGCGGACATCTACGAGAAAGTCAAACACCTACCAGACACCATCCAGCGCACGGCTGAACAGGTACTCGAAACCATAGCCACTCATGCTGACCATGCACAGATAAGTGTTGATGAGGCCAACAACATCCATTCCAGCATTATTGCGGAAATCGAACGACTCTCGGCGGCATCAAAAGCTGCAATTGAACAGTGCACCAACGCTCCCGCGTCAGCACCAACACAGGGTGATCACGTCGCCACAACCAACGCGTCATACGCACAGGTCATCCAGCAGGCAACCCGCGAGCATGATGTCACGGTGGCAACACGTCGTCGGCAGGCGAGACAAGTCCTAATCAAGCCCAAGGACCCAACGGCTTTACTAGGACCAGACGGTAAAACGGCACTGACCCGAAGCGAACTATTAGAGAAGGCCAGAGCGGCCAAGGAATACATGGGGCTCGAAGGCGAGGATGCGCCTGAAGGATTCCAGTTCGTTGCGGTGCAGTTGCTGCAGAGCGGCAGCATTGTATACGAGCTGGGAACGGAAGCAGAGGCGCAGTGGCTCCGACAAGAGGCGGTGTTGCGAGCTTTCATGCAGCGCTACGGAGGAGAGTACTCACACCAGCCACGCGAGTACCCAGTTATGGTAAGATTTCTCCCCATTCAAACGGAAATTGAAAGCAGCGCCGTGTTACGAGGCATCAAAAGAGACAACCGGCTCCGGCCTGGCGAAATTCAGCACGCACGTTGGGTAAAAGCCATTGCACGACGAAGGGAAAACCAGGCAGTGGCCAACGTAGTGTTTTATTTCACCACGCCGGAGGCCGCAAACAAAGCCATTAGAGATGGCACGACCATCGCGGGTCGTCGTCTGCCGTCGTTGAAGTTTGTCACAGGCATGCGAAGGTGTCTAAAGTGCCAAAGGCACAATGTTAACCACCACACGGCAGACTGCAAGTCCCCACATGATGTGTGTGGACAGTGTGCGGGGCACCACCGCACCAATGAATGTATAATGGATCAAGACGACCCATGAAAGTGCGCGAACTGCGGAGGAGAACACTCCGCTGCAGACTCAAGCTGCCCGGCATATCAGGTCGCAGCAGCGAGGTTCGCCAGTCGTAATCCAGCTAACAACTACAGATTCTACCTGCTTCCGGACGATCCAGCAACATGGGAGCGCTTCGACAACGCCTTGCCAACAGCACGGGCATTAACCACAGCGGCCGCGATAGCGGCGCTGGCCGAGCATGAAAACGAGCCAAGGCGGAACGGAAATCACCCCCCCACAAAAGGCACAGAACCGCCGGTACTAACACAGCTCCGAGAACAGGCACGACGCATGGGCAGGGATGTAATAGCTGAGCAGAAACAAGATGGAACAGTCATCATGCGCATAATGAGGGAAGCTGAACAGGCAGAAACAGAACGACAGGATGGCCCCACAGACAGAGGTCGTGGGCACAGACTACGCCAGCTCAGCCTGGCAGAGGTAATGAAAACTAGACCTAATACAACACAGGCTTCGCGAGCGCCTAGCTCTGCGCGACTGTCAGTATGACACAACAGCAGAACAACCAAAACGGCGGGCAGCTACGAATATGGCAACAAAACCTACGAAAGTCGCTCGCCGCACATCAGATCATGCTCAACGACTTAGGCAAAACCGACTATGAACTGGCAGCGCTACAAGAGCCATACATTGACTTCGCAAATGCATCACGCCGAAACGCGTATTGGCACATTGTATACCCCACTCACCACTTCAAGGACGGCCAACCCACAACGCGTTCAGTAATCCTCGTCAACACCAGCATGCCGACCAACATATGGCGACAAATCCCGGTCGACTCACCTGACGTCACGGCCGTACAAATAACAACAGGCGATGGCCATCGTCTAACCGTATTCAACATATATAACGACTGCAACAACGACAAAGCACTCGACGCACTCAGCATCGCTCTGCGCGAGCCAGAATTACACAGGGGCGCAAGAGGCGCGCATAGCCACGTCATATGGCTAGGTGACTTCAACCGACACCACCAGATGTGGGAATCACCAGCCAACCATCATCTACTCACGCGGGCAGGTACATGAGCAGCGAGACGACTTACTGATCTCATACAGCGGCACACGATGCATATGCCACTACCAGCAGG
The DNA here is from genome assembly GCA_000934395.1 of Fistulina hepatica ATCC 64428. Classification (NCBI taxonomy): domain Eukaryota; kingdom Fungi; phylum Basidiomycota; class Agaricomycetes; order Agaricales; family Fistulinaceae; genus Fistulina; species Fistulina hepatica. Next base: position 20,105 of record KN882033.1, on the reverse strand, counting down.
AATACCAACGCTCGAGGCATCCACCACCAAAAATCACACAAGGCCCGACAATGTGTTCATAACGGCACACTCCGCCAACCTCATCCTACGGTGTCAAGTAGAGCATGCACGGCGACCCATTCACGCAGACCACTACCCAATCGAAACCGTTGTCGCAATCAACGTACCGGCGATCAAAATGGAACAGCGACGAAACTGGCGAGCCACTAAGTGGGAGAAGTTCCACGACGCACTGGAAGAAAACCTCCAACGCCTACCGCCACCAGCACCAATTCGCAATGAGGCCGAGTTTCAGCAACGCTTCACCACGCTACATGAAGCCCTACACAGCACTGTCGAAGCGACGGTGCCATGGACAAAGCCATGTCCCCACTCCAAAAGGTGGTGGACTCCTACCCTCACACGACAGCGCCACAAGCTGGTAACGTTGCAGCGCACCGCCTATCGTTGGCGAACAGAGCTCACACACCCAGTACATGGGGAACTAACAGCGGCACGAAACACATATCGCGAGGAAGTCGACAAAGCTCGCAAACAACACTGGGAAGAATGGTTAACGCACGGAAGTGAGGGTAAGGGTATATGGGACGTCCACTGGCTCTTTAAGGATGGGCCAGGGAGCGCCGGAAGCAGAGCACGCATTCCCGAACTGAAGGAAAAGGGTATAAATGGACGAAACAAAATAACGCTAACCACCAACAGAGAAAAATGCGATGCATTCTACAAGAAGTTCTATCCACCACCGCCGCCCAATCCACCGGTAATTGACCGCACCAACCCATATCCAGCACCTGTCGCGCCATTTCAAAACATCACGGACGAACAAATTGCACGGGCCATCAGGACACTCAACCCAAACAAAGCACATCGAGCCGACGACGTATCAAACGCGGTATATGCAAATTGCAGCGACCTGCTAGTGCCCCACATAGGCCCAATACTACGAGCAATACAAGACCTCAACGTGTACCCGGACGACTGGCGACATATGACAACATGCATAATACGCAAGCCCGACAAGACCGACTATCAACAAGTCAATGCATACCGACCAATTGCGATGGTCGCCACACTGCACAAAATACATGGTAAATGCATAAAGGAGGACTTACTATACCTAATTGACAGACACAACCTACTACCACAAAACCAGTTTGGGGGACTGCCGGGACGCTCAGCGGTAGACGCACTCCATGCTTCAGAGGCGTTCATCAAGGACTCCTGGCGAAGGGGCGACGACGTTGCAGCGCTATTCTTAGATGTAGAGGCAGCGTTTCCGGGAGTACTTCCAGCCCTCTTGGTACACGAGATGAGGCAACTTGGACTCCCTGCACAGTACATCCGATTGGCCAAGCAGATGACGCGTGGCCGTAGGACAACAATCCACTTCGACAACTATGTATCAGACGAGTGCGAGGTCAATGGTGGCGTCGATCAAGGCTGCCCGCTGTCAGGCATATACTTTCTGTTCTATGCGGCTACCTTACTACGGGTCCGATCAGCACCATCCCTGAAGACGAGAACCCTCAAAGTGGGATTTATGGACGACCATCACTATATGGTGGCTGCAAAAACTCTTACGGAAGCAAACCGCGGACTCAAGCAGATCATGGAGCAGGAAGGAGGCGTCTTAGAGGCAGCAAAGGCAATGAACATCAAGTTTTCGCTGGCGAAAACGGCTCTAGTGGGGTTCACCCGGCGACGCGAGAAACATCCATTCCTGCGCAAACGCACTCAGCAGGTGCAGCGTCCCGGCATCCACATCAACGGGGTGCTAGTCAAGGCAGTAAAGTGCCATCGCAACCTCGGCCTCCTAATGGACGAGGAGCTTCGATTCCACGAGCATGCAGCATACGCAATTGGGAGAGGAGAACAGTATGTGTCGCAAATTGCGCAACTCGGACGAAACAAATTCGGAGTCCAACCAAGACAGTTACGATTGCTTTACGAGCAGGTGGCGGTTGCTCGAGTTTTTTGGAACGCTAGCGTGTGGCTGCCACCACGGAAAATGGGCGGTAAGGCATGGATAAAAAAGCTGGGGTCATTGCAGCGCAGGGCACTCATACCAGCTCTGGGAGTGATGCGCTCCACAGCAGCCGATACTATCAACGCACATGCTAATGTCCTACCCATACACTTACTCGTACAGAAGCACATTGCACGAGCGGCGCTACGAATGGCAGCTTTATCTCCATCTAACCCCATCCAAAAGGTTGCAGAGCAGGCCGCAAGGCGGCTCGTGAAGAGGCATCCGAACGCCTTGCATATCATATACAGCAAGTTTCCATCTATCTCCCCGTGCATGCTAGAAACCATTCACCCCATTCCGCTTGATCCCAAACACATCCCATTTGCAGCCACCATTGTTGACCAGACGAGAGAAGAGGCAATAGAGGCAGCTAGGGCTGAAGAGAATGAAGGGTGGCAGGTGTACAGTGACGGGTCGTGCATAGACGGAGGAGTCGGCGCAGCTTCTATTTTATATCACAACGGACAGAAACTGAAAACCTTGTATTTTTATTTAGGACCAGAAGCGGAGCACACGGTACCAGAAGCCGAGGCGGTCGGTATGCTACTCAGTGCCTACAGCGTTCAATGTGCAACGGAACAGGTCAGGGGTAGAGTCGACTTTCGAGTGGACGCAAAAGGGGCAATTCAAGCATACGCCTCCAACTGGTCAGCCCCAGGGCGATACTTGATGGAATGGGTGCACGAACAGTTCGAGAGGCTGGGAGAACAATGGCCGGACGCCGATTGTGTAATTTCATGGGTCCCGGGACATGAGAACGTTGCCGGGAACGAAGCAGTGGACCGCGCAGCAAAGCGCGCCGCACAAGGCCGGTCTACCCCACGACGTCATCTACCACCACCTCTCCGTAAGCCGCTGCCAGCGAGCAAGTCGGCAGCAAAAAAGACAATAATGACGCAGCTCCGGGCAGAAGCGAAAGAAGAGTGGCAGACGTCCCCGCGCTACACCAAAACACGACGGATAGACCCAACGCTGCCATCAGCCAAATACATGAAACTGCTAGACGAGCTACCACGCCCCGCGGCCAGCATCCTCACCCAACTCCGAACACAGCATGTGCCACTGAACGACTATCTTCATCGCATCTCCGCCAGCGAGTCGCCGCTGTGCGAAGCCTGTGGGGAGGAAAACGAAACACTAATACACTACCTTCTCCGCTGTCCCGCACACGAGCGTGCACGGCTCCCAATACGTCATCGCTTCGGCGCCAGCGCATCTGACATAGCTTTCTTGCTCAACAACAGAGATGCTGTTGCCATGTTGCTAGCGTACACACGACGCACGAACCGCTTCCATGCCACTCACGGCCGAATACCTGACCCGGACCCGCGCGAAGACTAGCAAGGCATGGAAAAAGCCCGAATGCAGCGAGCGGACAGACACACTCTGAAACCGCGCACCGGCCAAACATCGCACACATAACGCACCCCCACAAACACCACGTAGACACACAACGACGACATCCCCACATATAGAAAACCCACACCCTCGCGCGATAGCGCATCGCTCTTTGCGACACTCACGAGTGTCCAAAGAATTATGATAGAAAATAGACCGAAAGCTCCTTACAGTCACAACGGACAATACTATATACAAACGCAATGTACACTAATTCTAACATAGGGAAGTCCCTCAAAAGAATAAACTCGGATCAAAAAAAAAAAAAAAAAAAGGTCCGATGCCGATAAGCCAGACGCTCCAGTAGAAGACAGATTACTTTCAGCATTTCGCGCCGCTGATTTTTGGAAGTTCACTGCAGCGCATGGGCAGTAGCGATTGCTGCCGTGGCGGACGTCCATCGCGTCGCCTTATCAGTCGCGTGCAAAGCCCAGACGCGATCAGTCCCTTTGACTGCCATACATTCATATTGAGTATGTAGATTCGAGAAAGGTTCACTGAACGCTGGTGTCTTTCAATCTTATGGTACCAATGCTTGTGCTACTTCGATAGCAAGTATATCCACAATCCCTTCGAACTGTCTATCTTGACATCGTCGTTGTACTGTGTTTAGGACTACCAGGTATTAACTATATGTCTGCAGATGCCATGAGACTCTATGTCACTCTTCAGAACCACAATTCTTGAAATTCTAAAGTTCCCTGATCTGAGATCTATTTTCTAGCTGAACATTTGGTGCTTTTTGACAATGGCAACATCGGAGGGGTCGTCAAAGCCCCAAAGTACTTTCCCACTCCGCCTCTCAATGTCTAATAATTCTGGCAATCTAGAAACACCAGAATATCCTCAAAACAAGAGGTTCTTTTGGCAACTAATTACGTTTGTGGTAAGTGCAGTGAAGTCACTCAATATGAAAGACATATTGCTTAATCTCTTTGTTTTCCATCGTCAGGTGGAGGATCAGCTTTTCCGGGTGCCTGTAGAATGCCTTACAACCGATTATGACGTCCTCAAGGACTGCATGGAGAAGGCCCTCAAATTTCCTACAAGCCCCTATAATCGTGTAGAGCTCAAAGATACAAAAGCATCCGACTTTGAAGCTCTACTCGATCTTCTGTACTATCCGAAAATCAAACAGTAGGCACATGTTTTCTCAAGAGACTTATCGGGACCAACGTTTTCTTATACTAAGGTCCGATGCCGATAAGCCAGACGCTCCAGTAGAAGACAGATTACTTTCAGCATTTCGCGCCGCTGATTTTTGGAAGTTCACTGCAGCGCATGGTATTGCTGCTAGTCTAGCCCACCTGGGAGGAACGACAGCAACCTGCGAAAAAATCCGCCTCGGTCGCAAGTACTGTCATAATGATTGGCTTGCTGAGGCTTTTCGGGAATTCGTTACTGGAAAAGAAGGACCTTCAGCCGACGACATAAAAGTTATTTCGGCGGAGACTGCCGTCAGGCTATACCGCGCTCGCGAAAAGTGGCAGTCGACCCGGAAGACTACAGCTCTTACAGGAGCTGGATATGTGCCGGAGGAGGACCCCCTTCTCAAGGAGGAGTTTTCAAATCTGAATAAAAAGACTCCAGGTATATGCTCATGCTCATCTCGTCTGCGTTCTCTCTGACCCGATCGACAATACAGCGGCCGGAATAGGATATCAGAACAAAGAGGCAGATAACGCAAAAAAACGCCAAGCCGATGACAACTTGGCGAACTCGAAACGACCCCGACTTATGAAAGGTAATATGATCCGCAGTAGGCCCTCAACGCTCGTTTTATTCCCGATTCTTATCTTGAAAATCGTACAGGATCCAAGGCACCGACCACAGACGATCCCGCGGGCGCCGTCAGAGTGATGGAGAAACCGAACGGAGACACATCCAAGGCGGGCGATGCACAAATGACCAATAACGGCAACTCTTACAGTTGAGTACATGCAGAACAGTTACGAGTCGCGGTCATTGTTCATTGAGCGATGATATCTAGTTTCAACGGCCAGTGAACCAACCAAGCCGACCTCTGGTTCAGCTAAGAGTGACGAGGTGTCCGATGCAGAGGTGATCGAGAAAACGCCACAGACGAGATCTAGTAAGTTACTTCATCAAGCTTTACTAATACATTTTTCATCGCCTCAACATCCAGGAAACGGACCGTCGTCATCAGGATCCGGAATCTTCTCTCCTCGAGCCGCACGTAGAAGTGAGCTGCCTTTCCTTGTATCCGAACAGATATTAGGTTTAGAATCTTACTGTCTTCATAGCTAGGTTGGCAAGAGCATCAAAATACGGCTAATCTCGATCACCTACCACAACATAGCCGTAGACGTTGCATTGAAATCTATATTTCTTGGAGTCTCATTAAGATTTTGCACTTCTGTCTGAATCTTCATCCAAATATGATGTTGTTTTTTGGGCGCGCGCCCGCTCACGAGTGGTAGCGTGAATCGTGTGATGGACTTTCCCAACGACGATCGAGCATTTATTCCAACACACAATGTCTCCATGCGCATTGGCTCTTTTCGATCGGAATCCTATGATGCAGCTTAGTAACGTACCGACACGGAAGTCTTTGTATGACTCATGCCGAGTTGCCTCTCGGCGAATGCCGACCTGCCTGTATCAGAGGAGCAACTCGCTCTTCTCTTTTCTTCATCGAAAGTTTTACCTGGCGATATTTGGGGTCTGCTTCTCTGTTATACTCACAAGCCGGCCTTGAAAGTCTGGTTCAGGAAGACCGATTTCTTTCTCCCAAGATCCTCCGGATAAAATCAGTGTTTGGAGCGACCCGTACGAAAGATACATCCTTTTTTCTTTTGGCTAAACTTCACGCTACTTCAACGGTTCGACAGTTCCCGTGGTAGTGTGTTGAAGTTTCCAGGTGAGCGTCGTGCTCCTATTTTTTTCGTTGTCTATGATGTTTGAGGCATTTGGCTTTATGTCAGTACTCGGTACTGCATGCAGAAAATATCTCGCTACCTATCTTATTTTGTCTGATTATCATTCATTCTCTTTTGTTTCATCACTGAAGATCTCGAAACGGTGACTGACCTTCTTTGCAGACGTTTTACTTTTTCACATTAGCGGTCAACGAACGTGATACGTCTGTGGCACCTCTTGCAGGATATGTAATTCTTTGTATCTTAAGATATAATTTTTTTCTTTCGCCCAGGAGAAATGGTTTGTAATACTCGTGCAAGTTCTGGCTTTTACTCCTGATTTTCGTCGTACTGATACCCATACTCAAGACAAAAGCACGTAATGCTACTTATAAATACATGTTGGATAGTATCAACGACGAACATGGGGCAACGCCTAATGACGGCGCAATCTATGACACCCATCCTTGTGCGGTTTCCAACACCCAGTCTTCATACTTATCCGACGCGGGAGTCCTGCCCAGCAATTCGACCTGCGTCTTATGTTGCTCCTCGGTCATGTAAAAGGGATCGATTGCAAATCTTTCACCCATCTGTACACTCAGATTGAGCATGGTGTCTGGTAAACTCGCCCGCTATGCTTACCAGTCTGATTGTCCGCGCCCAACTAGGCGACACAAACGCCCGCATGCGCATCTCTAGATGCGCCCGGGTGGCCTCATCATTGGGCATGGGTGTGATCGTCCGACCAAGCGCTTTCGACCACAAAAACGCGGTTTCTTCTTCCGAGTACGCCTTGCGCGACCCGATCATGACCTTCTTTCCCGCCCAGCGTCGTCCGCCGTCCTCGAGTGCGTTTTTGGCTGCTCGCGCAATGTCCTCCGTGGACACTCGCGAGACGCCAATAGGACCGATTGGCTGCGGCAGGCTACCCGCCAGGAGGGCGGCCTTACCGAGTAGATCATTGTCGAAGAACGCTGTAGGGCCGAGGACGGTGCTAGTGAACGGCATTCGCTGCAAGAGTTGCTCGATGGCGACTTTGACCATAAAGTTCGGCACCTCGGTGAGTGGGCCTCCCGGTGTGAAGCATGCTGATACATAGACAAGGTGTTTGATCTTGCATCTTTTCAGCATCAACAGCGTATTGCCGGCTACGACCAGCTAGGTGACACCGGGGAGATGATCAGTCGCGAAGGTCACGATGGTTATTGGAGATTGTCAACGCACCTCGTCTTCGCCGGTCAGACATAGGAAGACACCGTTAACGCCATGTGAAGTGCAGAGCTCCTCGAGCCACACCGGATCCTTGATGTCGCCCTCTGCAACAATGGCGCGTTTCTGCAGGTCATACGCCTTCAGCGGCGCTAGCTGCTTCTCAAGCTTGGCAGCACTGGAGGTGGGCAACACAAGTCTAAAAGATGTATCCTTCAAGAAGAGGGGAACAAGCGCGTGTCCAATTTTCCCAGAAGCGGATGTGACGAGGATGGTGTCCATGGTGAATTCTCTTCACGGCGGTGCGTTTGAGCTTTGACCTCGAATTCACTTCTGAGTATTTATACCAGTCATCGATTATCCAGTGTCTGAAACATCGGCACGCTGCCTTGGATATGACGAGGCGACATGGCGCGCGGCGATGCGTGACGCGTACATTATGCAGGCATCCTCTCGTTGTATGAGTCATCTGCATCAGCCCTCAGTCATTATGCATTATGCATTACCAAGGAGGTTGGTAAGCGTATAATGGATAAATTTTGTCCGCGTTGTCACGACGAACTACATAGTTGTGGCCCACAACAGCCGGGAAAGTTGAAACACAAGGTGAACCGTCGGATTGTAGTGTACTATGTAGTTTAAAAAAATACAACACAGCGTGTGCATGCATGATACATAGATAATTCACGCTCGCATTTTTCTGATAAATACACATCAATTACCTATGTATCTCGCGGGATTTTATTGCGCCAGAAATACTTTTCTGGGGAGTGGCGGGATGCAACGGTCACGTGATATCGCATATCCATTCACTTACCCCTATTGAAGTGCATGATGCAATGTCTCCGCTCCTTTTGTGGCCAGTCTTGCACCAGTAAAACTTTCCTACTCAAAAGCACTGCCCTGCGACCCATCGTACTGATTCTATACGGCGTCCTGGTTGTCGTCTGCCATGTTATCCTATCCCTTCGACGATTGATCCTTACACTACTACCTCGAGCTTAGTCCTTGTATCTGAACGCTTCATTTCTTAGTTTCTCTGTCCCGACGTTTGAGGGCGGCATATCCACCCACCCATCACTTTCTATGCAAGTGTTCACCCTTTCCATCCTTGTCGTCTTCCTCGCGACTCTGTCGAGCAGCTTGGTATGTTCGTCATTTCCAATAGAACTGAGTTTTGAGTGTCCCCATCCACTCAACTTGTTGTTCTTCACTCAGCCTGTACCTGTACATTGCGAGACTGATTGTCATACTCCAGTAAGTAGGATTACGATCAGATTCTGACGTTTACGCAACTGTTGTTCACTTTAGAACTCTTCGACACCGCGGTCGTGGTTCAACTTCGCCCATTCCAGTCGTTCCCTGCACATTTGCAGCTTTGAGCCCTTTTAGTTAGTTATCAAGATAGCAGCCTTATGTCCTCAAAATGCTACCGTCACCATCGGAAGCGCTGCTCGACCTTCGCATTCCCGACTCATTCATCACCCTCTCTTGGTGTCTCGTCAGTGCAAGTATCCATTCTCATGCAATCTCCAACGTACCGAGAGACTTCAGACCATGGAAAAATCGCTCGCAACTTTGTACGTAGCCACGCGACTTGGGAATCCAACTGTATAACGCAAATGAATCACAATAATGTATATATGTATCCACAATTATCTCGTCATCCTCGAAAGTAAAGTTAGATTAGTGACCAACAGGACGGATTATCATGGGGAGCTGGCTGCCCCGTTGCACATCGCTCTTCAACATCGGGCGATTCACGATAAACGTCCTGCTAGTGACGTCCGTCGAAGGCACAGCCGCCTCGAACTCGAACCTGCGCAGCAAGTAAAACAGCAGCGCCTTCATTCTATGAACCCCATTAACGATGTTTCACTTGCACCTGTAGCGACTAAATCAAAAATATTATAGACTCACTCGACGAGTGAAAACCGATAGCCTATACACGCGCGTGGACCACCCGAAAATGTCATTTGGTGACCCCATACGCCGGGTACAGCCTTCACAGTTTCGGGAAGATCAAGCCAGCGGTCGGGTCTGTTACAGGAGCGAACAAAATTACTCAGTGTTACCCGCCACCAAAAAGGTCTTACCTGAATTCGGCTGCGTCTGGTCCCCAAGTGGCAGGGTCGTGATTCATGGACAAGAAAGGAAGGATGATCTCAGTCCCTTGCGCCAAGCTAGAAAGCGGAGCATCCTGATCAGCGGAAAGAGAACGAGATGGATGCGCTGAAAGACGAACGGAAGTTCATAGTGGGCCACGCCGTACCCGTCGATGATGGGCGTACTGAGCGGCAGGACATCATCCTTGGCGGCTACACGCATAAGCTCTGTCACCGGCGGGTACACACGCAAACTCTCACGGACGACGCAATCAAGGTACTGCAGCGAACTGAGGTCATTCATTGTGGGCTCGTGTACCTGCACGGCGCGTAGTTCCTTACGCAGTCTGGACTGCATTTCAGGATACATGGTTAATGCGTGCAAAGCCCAGGTTGTCGCAGTGCTGTGAGCATCCGACGACATAGTTAAAAAAAACATACTGAAAGGCGCGTTCTGGTACCACGCACCTGGTGGTTTCATGTCCGGCGACAATCATTGAAGCAATTTCTTGCGTTGAACGTCAGCAAGTGCTCAACGAGAATGAAAGGTGAACTACACACGGGAAAGCACGTCTTCCTCAGACATACGGAGCGACTCATGAATATCCTTGGACATATTTGCACGCACAAGTAGCGAAAGCAAATCGCGGACCTTTCCCTTGCCTTCCCCAGTCCCCTCTTCATGGGAGGCTGGAATTTCGGCGTCGTGTAGTAGCACCTTTCCAATCCGCGCTATTGTTTGCATTGCGACGCGTACTTGCGCATCGTTTCCTGCAGGCTACGAAGATTGACATCGGGTACACAGATATCAATGACCACGACTCACGATGGGACGCAGAGCTGGTATTATCGCGCGAAGAATCTGAATCAGACAAAGTAACGGCGTGGATTTGAAGATTGTCGAAAGCGCATCGCTGAGTTCGCTGCTTTGTCCCTGGAGTGCTTGCATTTCATAGTTGAAACCTATTTCAAAGTCAAGATCACGGGCGCATGCGAGGGCGATAACACATGAATACGACAAACCTGCGCGACCGATAACGTCAAGCGTCATCTTGCTAAGCCATGAAAGCATGTCAACTGTGGCCACTGCCCCGCCCTGCTTCGCGATTTCTTCCGAGAGAACATCACAAAGCTATAAAACACTTTATGAGTTGTCCAAGGATGTCGGTCAAGAGCGTACCTCGGCAGAATAGCGAGTGAAGATTTCGGTGAGATCGCGGATATGGGCAAGTCCAAAGGCAGGATTCTGAACAACAATGTCTACGGTGAGTACATATATGCGATAGTGGTAGTGTTTGCTTGCCATCACATGACGCTGCTGCCTATGTCTCTGCTTTTCAACAACAAAAATACCTTATATGAAAGTCGTTAGCTATTCAAGAGCGAACATGCCAGCATTCTCTGCCTCACCGGAGCCCAGAACACGCCCCAAGCTATATCGTACGGAATCTGGTTTCAAATACGTAAAATCATCTTGTAGAATATGATGCATGGCCTTGGTGTCAGCCGTCCATAGGCGTTGACGCTAGACCACCAGATTGTAAATGATGAGAAACTGCTGAATATGAAATGCGCACTTACTCCAAATAAAATGTGGAATTTGTAAGTTGTCCCGTACTCACGCATCCATTCTTCTTGTAGTCCCGTCGGGGCCTGATTTCCAGCATAAATATTAAACACATGAATATCTGCTTTCAACACATCCGAAGAAAGGGCCTGACAGAGTTGATCATCCGTATATAATGCCCAAGGATCCAGTTGTGGTTCTTAGGACCTGGCACATGCCGGAGACAGGAGGACAGGTCGCGATAGATGTACAAAGCAGCATACGAGAGGACTGCAACGGCAATACAACTGACGAACAAGATTATCATGGAAGGCGACGTGAAAGAGAGGTTAAGCTCACGGGTACTGTGCAAACAGGTTGATATAAACGCCAGTGTGTTTCACCTATTTGAAAGTAGCATTTCTGATAGATAGTTAGTAGATAGATCAGTCATAGATCGTATACACGGCATAGTTCTCACACGGCATAGTTCTCACACTCGGAACGGCCCCCGGGGTGTAGATGCATGCTTGTATATAGAACGATACCCCCTGCGATTGCGATTCTACGATTCTAGAGCGGTGCGAGCGGAGATTGGGCCGAGATGTTTCATCGATGATTAACCCAAGCACGGAAGGACAGCAAGTTCGCTATCCCGAATGCTGCACCTCAACCAAAAGAACCTTCCACTATAGCTATCGCGACTGTAGCGATTGTACTTGGATGCAAGTACGGTGAGGGCCTTGAAGCTCAATGGTAGACCCACTGAGTGATGATTGACATTCAAATAGATTCAAAACGAGTGTAAAATCAAGCCAAACCTATGGATGGTCTGGCAGCTCGGGACGCGCGGGTTCCCGTGGGCGGGTTGATGGAATCACGGATTGACGTCCTTGATCGGTGGACCGAAGATCTATAGACCAGATTCTAATTTCTGTCGTCGATTCTGCAGTCCTACTTGAACGTGAAGTGTGCGATAAACAGAGCGTGAGCGCATCAAAAGCCCTGTGACACAAAAAACACTGCGGAAGAAAAAATATGCACGACGAGGGAAAAGATAGATTGTTATCGCTGCTCGCTCGGAGCTCCGCAAACGGAGACAGCCCAATCAGGGAAAACATTCCAAAATACATATTGCTGAATCCATATCCATTGTATGTTTAAATGGTATAAAGTACACTATAGTCCGAGCCCCCACTGCTTGTCAGGCTTACCTTATTTTCCAAAGCCTAGGGTGAAAACTTGACATTACTTCGCCACAGGTCGGATAATCATTGGAAGCTGGCTTCCCTTCTGCGGGTCACTCCTGATGACAGGGCGCTGCACAAGGGATGCTTTGCTCATAATCTCGCTTGCGGGAATCGCCTCCTCGAACTCGAATGCACGCAGCAAGACGAACAGCAGCGCTTTCATTCTGTAAGACAATCCGATCAGAAAAAACAGTCAGTGAAGTGTATGAAGGCTTTTGAGAGACGACGCATACTCGACGATCGCAAACCGGTAGCCGATACATGCATGATGCCCACCCAAGAATGTCATTTGGTTACTCCAGATGCCGGGCATCGTTTTCGAACCCTCAGGCGGCGCAAGCCAGCGTTCCGGCCTGTCATCGTGTATGAGCTTCATACTTTCAAACACGGAAAACGCCAGACTGACCTGAATTTCAACGCATCGGAGCCCCATACAGCGGGGTCGTGGTTCATGGCAGTAATGGGGATGATGATTTGCGAGCCACGTTTGATACTAGAAAAAATATTTCCATTTGTGAGCAATTTAGGAAGGAAAAAGGACATAAATGCTTACCGAATCTCGTGATGAGCAACACCTCGGCTGTCGATGAAAGGTGTGCCGAGTGGCAAATCATCGTCAACAGTGGCTACACGTATTGTGGAGGGCACTGGAGAGTACACGCGGAGGGACTCCTTGACGAAACAGTCGAGGTACGTTAGCGCGTTGAGTTCATCCATCGTCGGTGTGTCCGTCGGCGCGTCAAAGAGCTCCTCGCGCAGCTTCGCCTGTATGTCCGGATGCTGCGACAGTGCTAACAGGGCCCAGGTCGTCGCTGTACTGAAGATCGCCCCGGTTGTTAGCCTTCGTTGTACACGGCGACGGTCCAAGCAGTGTACCTGGTTGTTTCATGACCAGCTACAAAGAATGTCGGCACCTCTGTAGTTATGTTATGTCGAAGTCGGCACAAATGACAAAGCATGCGGATACGCACGAGCAAGCACATCTTCGTCCGACATGCGGAGCGACTCGTGAATGTCCTTCGACATGTTCGCGCGCACCAGTAGCGACAGTAAATCTCGGCCACTCTTCTTTCCTTCTGCCATCTTCTCCGCGCTCGTAGCCAATGTCTGTGCGTCGTGTACGAGCCGCTTCCCGATGCCCATCATCTTACTCTGCGCGAGACGGACCTCTTTGTCCTTTTCTAATGGCTGTCGGACGGCGTTGATCAGTCTCCGGACGCCCGTACTTGATAAATTATCCACTCACCATAGGTATCAGGCGCAGGACAGGCATCCACATGCGCAGCGAATGTATGACCTGGAAGCGCGGCTCATGCTTGAACACGGTGGTCATCGCCTGGTTGAGCTCGTTCTTGTCGCCTTTCAGCGCATTGAACTCGTAGTTGAAGCCTGTGGCCCTTGTAAAGGTATGATGAGTGCCACTGAATTCACCGCACGTACCTGCACGACCAATTACATCGAGAGTCATACGGCCCAGCCACGACAAAACGTTTACCTTGGCGGATGCCCCGCCTTGCTTGAGGACTTGCTCAAACCAGGCGTCGCGAAGCTCGGGCAAAGATTCAGACCACATATCCACCAAGAGTCAAGAAAAAACACACCTCTAAGGAGTACTCCACGAAGAATTCTGTCAGCTCGCGTATCTGAACGGGTCCAAACGCGGGATTCTATGAGCAGAAAAAAGGCTGTGATGTTTTCGATGTACGAGGAACAACTTGCACACCATCACCCGTCGCTGCTGCTTGTGTTTCTCTCCCTCAGTGATAAGAAGGCCTGTAGATGAGCACGTTATCACGCGAATTCCAAAAAAGGATCTGCGTACCTGCCCCTAAAATACGCGCTAAAAGGTATCTAGTGGCCTCTGGCTTCTCGTAAATGTGGTCGTTAGCTGTGATATGGTGGATTGCCTTGTGATCCAGTGTCCACAGACGCTGTTGCTACACGCAACTGACCGATTAATGGTGACACAAGGCTACATATATGCAGAGAAACGTACCCCGAAGAAGGCGTAGAACTTGAGCGTCGGTCCATACTGACGCGCCCACTCTTCCAGTAAGGCCGAGGGTTCCTGAGTGCGAGTGCAGCAGATGAACGTTTGGTCAACCGTGTTTGGCCACTGCTTACACGTTTCCATATCTTTAAATAATGTCCGAAAACCCAACTGTCATTCTTTGGGCCAGGTACATCACGAAAACAAGAGGTGCGAATTCGATAATTATACCAGACGGCGCAAAGCAAGGCGTTTAGAAAGATTGCAATCAGGGTGGTGAGCATTTTTGAAGGTGCCACAGTGGAAAGACCTCAGAAGCATTTTATACTGCGTGCGATTCCGACATGTTGGTCGGTACGACGGCAGGATTGAATTGGTCAGAGAGTTCATGATCATTTGCCGATACACCACCGGAGCAGTCAGTCTGTTGACTGTACAGATATCTGTCAATGGTGGATTGCGACGGAGGACCTAATATATACATAGATCTAAGCTACCTTGGCATTGGGACTCGTTGAGAGACATACTCACCAGCTCAACAGGAAAAAGCTTGCGTTCGATGTAAGGTCTCGCGGACCCTTAACAACTTAGGACCCTAGTTTAAGTTACAGGCACAACATGCATTGTAAACTATCTTGGTAGGAAATATGTTTCTTTCTTATTTTCCCACAAAATAGGAATGAAATAGTGTAAATTTTGTTATGATATTCTCAAAATTTCACGATATTTTTACCATATTCAATAAATATTCAAGTCAAAAGGAAAAAGAAATGAATATCGCAAAAAGATCTTTAATATTTTTATTATATTTTTACCCAAAATACAATACATTGCATGTTGTGTTAGTTTTAGCTTCATCCTGGTTCTCCAGCGTGTGTTGTTCTCGTGAGACTAACCCATCGTGTAACGCTACAGTCACACGGCTACTCTGGCAACTGCGGTTGCGGACAAGCAAAATCATCAACTTTATTGTAGACGGAACGGCTTATTTTCAGCTAAATCTAACTTCATAATTGAACTCGCCGGGCTCGGAATATGTACCCCGGATCCAGGGTCAAATCATTTTTTTGTTCGATAATTTTTGTACTGCCAAATTCTTGGGCCATTTCATCGCGATCGTCGAACTTTGATCCTCCCCGATGCTATGCGGTATTACTTATTCGACTGTACACTATATTTCCATAAGCACCTCACGTTCAAATGTCATGAATGTCGTCGTTACATTGGTGTCCGAGTCCAACCGCAGATGCAAGTGAAAATGACAAAGCACACATCCAAAAAAAGTAATACTTACATCCATCAAACACTTTCGATTCACGATTCGACGTCCACTTTGCCTCAACTGGCGACCTCGCCTTCAGCTCTGTCGTTCGCACTGTCTTCGCCTCTCGCTTTCCTCAGTTTGTCCCTCCGTTCGAGGTATGCAGTCAAGAAGGTGAAGAAAACTAGGCCGAATCGTGTTTATCATCAGAATGAAGAACGCGGAATAACAGCAGGACGTCACGTACTCAAGCCGGCCGTGATGCCTGCCGTCGCGACGTTGCCTACGAAGACTCTGCTGCGTAGTTAGCTTACACAGCGTCAAAATTGATGTGAACGCGCACTTGGGTTGTTCAATTTGTGGAACTATGAGGCTGTAAACATCGATTTTAGATCAATTTAAAGCTCAATTTTGTTAACAATATCATCTTACACGGGTAGCCACGCCTACACCAAAATGGGATTGAACTTGTTCTCATTTTCAAGAGAAGCACGGATATATGGTGATCTCACCTGAACGGTATATGCCAAGTAATTGCCAGATGCAACGACGAAAGACCGCTCTACAGATACACGATGATGGGCTTCCTCTGAGGGTCTTTGGGTTTCTGTCTACTCACTTTCGCTGTCACCACCTGTGAGTTCGTTCGCCCAGGCCAAGATGAGTCCTGAAAGACTGGCGGATACGAGTGTCTAGAGAGAACGTGAATGTGATTTTCGGAGGGAGGAGGGACGATGCGAAATGATGCATAACATATAATACAATGCCCTACGTCCCGCAATGTGTGCATAAACCGGCGTAGCTGCAAGCGCGATGCAAACGGCCGTATTCCAAATCTGTGCAAACACCATAAAAGACCTTCCCTTACATATCACTCACAAGACCGGCACTCACAGCTGCAACAATCATCGGCGGCCAGTGCATCTGCATCGCGTCCGACCACCACGCCCATACTAGAGCTATAGAAGGTACTCGTCGGAAAACCCCGATAGAAGACAATGTATCATGACGAGAACCGGTGTGGAAGAACTCAACTCGTAACGATCTGCACCGCATACTCTCCGAGCGGGTATGTGTTAATCTGACCGACACTGTACACCGTCT
>KN882032.1:0-49498 GCA_000934395.1 Fistulina hepatica ATCC 64428 | reverse complement strand
ATTAAATGGAAAGCTTTATAGAATGTCGGAATTCTTGGAGGATTCATCCAGAGTGGCGGACATTCTCCGTTGTCCAGCATTTATGGAATGGCTGCAGATCATGTTCTCGCTTTTGAACTAGTCGATGCGAACGGGCGTTTCATATCGGTAACGGAGGATGACCACCCAGATTTGTTTTGGGCTCTGCGGGGAGGGGGAGGATGTGAGTACACGGCGCAAGGGTTTCTTTCCTATGCTCATTTCAACATATGGCAGCTACGTTCGGTGTCGTGACTTCCGTTACGATCAAGGCGCATCCGCGAATCGATGCCACAGTCACCCGGTTCAACCTCTTTACCAACGAGAATTTCACCGCCGATCTCTTCTGGCAGAGTGTCCACACACATTTCCAGCACTTTGAACGGTATGCCGACGCAGGCGCTTACCAGTATTTTCGCCTTCACCCTCTCGGTAATGACCAGTTCTGGTTCGAGATGGTCGCATTCTTTGCGCCGAACATGACTGTGGCCGAATACAATGCTCTTACAGAACCATGGTACACCGAATGGGCGGACCTTGGAGTTCCCTTCTCCCCAGTTACGGGGTACTACGACAACTATTACGACGCCTGGACTGCGGCATTTCCTCTTGAAATCGGGGGCACTGGCGCCGGGACGCGGATCGCGACTCGCATTTTGCCGCTGGAGAATTGGGAGTGCGACTCCCTGCTTAATGCCACAGTTGCCGCCATACGCAACATAACAGAGCACGGATACATGACTTATCATTTCCAACTCAAGGCGGACTTGCTCCCGGAAAACAGCGAGAATGCGGTCAACCCGGCATGGCGCAATAATCTCGACTTTATGTTTGCTATCACACATATTCCCCTGAATGCGACACCAGACGAGTGGAAGGACATCGATTACCGACTCACATACGATACGATGGATCAGATACGTGGATTGACGCCCACGTCGGGCAGTTACCTTGGTGAAGGGGACATTAACGAGCCGGACTGGCAGCAAGCCTTCTATGGATCAAATTACCAGCGGCTATACGACCTGAAGAAGTACTATGATCCAGACGATGTTTTTTATGCAACGACGGCTGTTGGAAGCGAGAATTGGGAGGTCGTGAATGCGGATAACCTACCGATCCAGAACGGGAAATTATGCAGACTTGTCGTACCGTAGTATAAAGCTATTCTCAGTCCTGTTTTCTTCAGGCCAGAATTGCACCTATTGAAGCAATATTGCGCTTGTTTATATATATACCTGACCTGCACTTAGCTATGGCATTGTCAGCTTCGATCTGAACAGCTTGAAGATTTCGAAGTCTTACCAGTGTCAACTTGAAGGTGAATGATTATTACTAGAGATGTGGCGTGATTCCTTTTCAGCAGAGATCCCTTCAGGGATGGTTAACAAAGAGAAACAGAAGAAAACTCAAAAGCAGCGGAGAAATACTAAGCATCTGAGGTTGCAGAATGTGGGTACAAATACAAAGGTTGGAGGAGTACAGCAACTGCACACTTCAGCGCCTACACTCAGAGCGCATCATGCCATACACAGTGCGGCCACTGTATGCTCATAGGTGATCGCCTATCTGCGGCCTGTGACGAATCACGATCACAAGGAGTGGCTCGGTCAATGAATGACGGGCCTGCACGTCTTGCTCGAGAAAAAGATGATGCCATGGTTCGGTGCGAAACCTAACTTCAACATGATTTACTAGGACGTACTAGGACGTACACACTCAAAACCAATCGGATCCTGAACCTTGTCATAAAGCACTCCAGGAAAATGAGGAAATCTCCAATACAAATACAAATACTTTAACTGGATTCGGTAGATAGTTTGAACTCGGGCATCTCATTTTAATGCCTCCCGATAACTAAGCGATGCTAACCGCGCCCGACAAAAGAAGGCGCTGCAGTCGGCCTGGGCATAAAATTATCAGCGCGACAACGCCAAAAGACGCAGACGTTGGCGTACATAATGCACATTTCCGGCACAGATACATTTGTAGGCAGGCTCGCCATGTATACGACGGCTTCCGCAACATAACGCACATCGATCTTGGCCTCGGGCATCGTTCGGCTACCAGCCACCCCGTCAGGGAAGGAAGACAAGGGCACACCCTCCGGGGAGAACGACGGCTGGGCCATTCCCGTGGTGCCGAATGTCGCAGTCATGTCCGTGGCAGCGTTGCCTGGGGGTACAGAGCGTGTGGTATGACAAGACGAACACAACGAATCTTGCTTACCAATGTCGATTTGTGAGCACGCGATGTTGAAGGCACGTCCGTCGAGTGCCGTAGTGCGTGTCAAGCCGGTGATCGCATGCTTCGAGACAGTGTAAGCGACAGAACCTGGACGAGGGGTGCGGACAGTGATGGAGCCATTGTTGATGATGCGACCTGTGCAGAAAGTGATCAACAGGATAACATAGCACTAGCCAATACGGAAAGAAGGGTTGTCAATAAGGACGCTCTCGCTCACCTCCCATCGGATTCTGTGATTTGAAGACCCTGAAGGCAGCACGCGAGCACAGGAAGGCTCCCGTGACGTTCACAGAGATGACGTCTTGGAAGGTTTGCAGGGTAACATCCTCGAGCAATGCCGGAGTCGCCGTTATGCCTGCGTTCTAATGAAAGTTGCGGAAGGCTTCTTCAGGACTTGGGCAGCTTTACTCACGTTGAACAGAACATCAATTCGTCCTGTTCGATACTTACGATGAGCTTCTGTGACTCCCATTGCAGAGGAACGAAAAATAGGAAATACCGAATTCGCGCTGCACTTGTGCAAACAGGTCTTCTACGAAGGCCTCATCGGTGACCGACCCGGCAATGACCGATATCTTGGGAGGGCCAGACAAAGCAGTCTTATCTGCAGGGACGGCCTGGAATAGGCTTTTATGTCACAATCTGTGCGAAGAAGTGGAGGCGCTCTCCTATTGGGAGGACTTACCTCAAGCGCCTTGTTGCGAGTCGTTTCTAGAGCGTCCCTTCCGGGTGCGATGATAACGACGTTCCATCCTGCCTTGAAAAAGACAATCGCCGTCTCGCGTCCTATCAAAATAGATATAAGCGAAGAGTCTCGCTAAGAAACACGCATCGCTATTTCAATCGATAAAGAACATTAGCGCCACAGATGGGCATCGTTCTGGTGACGACTTTCGCTAGGTACTGTACTCGCATGACCCATCTTGGACTTTCTATGAGACCTACCGATTCCAGAGGATGCCCCTGTAATGACGGCGGTTTTGTACGCGTTTTCTGTGAGTCGTGACAGCAGCATTGAGTTGCCACGAACGAATTTGAATGAACCACTCTATTCACCTTCAGTAGACGGCATTCTCAAACAAATGTTAACCAATAGCTCCCTGCAGCTCCAATCTGAACCTGACGAGGAGTTGGTGTATAGGACAACGAAAGGGTAGAATAGGGGTCTCGTGATTAAGGTCTGCCTACGGGTCGATCACGACCGATCACTGGCCAGTGATCCAGATATACTTGGCAAAGTACTGTATTTGAAATAATACTTCGGCCGCGTCTTCATGGAGCTTCATATGGTATTCCTGCTTCGTCTGCACTAGTCTGCACTTCAAACAAGTCCACTCTAAACCGACATCGTCAAGCCAAATGCCGACATTCATTCAAACACTCATATCCCGGTCAGCATTCCTAATGCACACCTCAACTTGTCTTATAATCCTGTTGCAACCCAAATTCGTTCATTTGTATGTACAACTATCGCTCTCATATCCGTCAAGTACGTTATCATTGTGTAAGTTGATCTACTTCAATGACCTAATGCTTCACGCCGACAAGTTCGGCTCGCAAATGATATGAGGATGGAAAATTCCCGTACCCTCTGTCTTCCTTACCTCCTTTAGCACCCACCCGGACTTGTCGAAAAGCATCTGCCATCTATCAAGGGTGCGTTCCTCGCCATTTTGAATGCCAGTCATCTTCCAAAAACGTCAGCAATCGGGACGAAGAGAAATATACAAGTCGGCACATACCAATATGCTGAACTGATGAGCGAGTGTTCCTGCCGTCCCCATGTTCCTGAGCAACGGCGCAGGGACGGGCGCAGTGTCGCTGTAGCCCTTGATGTCCTTGATACTGCTTGGTGCCTCGCAGGGATATCTCAGCACGTGGTCAACAACAATCAGTTTCGTTTTCGGGCCGGCGGCGGCACGCATGTGCGAGAGGATCGTGATCGAGTGCGGGTCTGCCCAGTCGTGAAGGATCATTCGCACGAGGAACACATCGGGCGCTTTCAAGTTGTCCGGGAAGGGCTGGAAGAAATCGTGCGCTACAAGGATACATTTACATCGCGAAAAAGGTGCATAATGGACTTGCTTACCGACAAAGCTGACCCGCTTTGTCTTGTATGCCTTAGGATAGTGTGCCGTCCAGAACTACGCCCGTACATGAGAGACGCAAGCAGTTTATTACAGGAGAAAGGGAACACACCTTTCCGGCTTGTATTATCTCATTTGGACGATCAACGATGATGAACTTCATGTGCGGATGTTCACGCGCTACTTCAAGCGATACACTGCCCACGCCGCCTCCGACATCGATCATGACCGCACCCTCTGGAAGCGACTGGAAGTCAAATCCTGCAAAAGGGAACACCACTATCAGCTTTACTCAAGGTGTGTCAAAGAAAAACAAACCGCGCAACATTGAGTTCGGCGGCAGCATCTGCGTGACACCGTGCATTGCCATACCGATGCGACGCATACGGCGCATATTTGCAGGGCGATCAAGCCACTGGAAGTACGTGAGGTCAGTGTTAAACGCCTTCGTGATACCACACTTGTTCGCGTCGAGCGCATGAGCGAGTTCCGGATCAGTAAGCGCCTCAGGCAGGGCGAGTGCGGCTTTCCCCAGCTCATCGGTGCTGTCAACGACAGTTGCGGTGTCAATACGTGGGAAAATCAATATCAAAAACTTAGTCGACGCACAATGCCCCCACGAATGCGGATACCCCATTCGCGCCTTCATGCTTACCGTCCGAGCTGACAAATAGAGGTTCAGGCGATTGAACACATCTCCCAGCAACATTGAACGAGATACCCACTTCACTACAAGCTCCTTGACGGACTTACCAGTATCCATGACACTGGACAGGCTGTTGTGGCTGAAGACATCTGGCGCTACTTCGTTGAAGATGTGGCTCGTGGCGAGATACCGGAGGAACCGGGCTGTTCAGCGTTCAAAAAATACATCCAAAACGAGACAGCGCGCTTTCTACGAGAGGAAAACGTACACAACTTGTAGGCATCCATGCCGTTAATCTTTGCAATGTCATTGACGTGCAATCCCTGCACAACAGACAGTCATTGTTAACGCACATGATTGTGCATTCCGCACGAACCTGCGAGCCGGCATCGCGCAATATCTCGGGAACGTGACCCTCCTCTGCGACGCCGAGAGCAGCCGTCATGCAAACCTGAACAAGAACGAAATTCTATCAGAACATATGAGCAACTTGATGCGAGGTACAACATGCACTCCAAGGCTCGCGTTGGCTAGTGACGCAACGGGATGGCACGCCGTGGCGGTGATTTGCGCCGATGCAGCGACGACGATGCTAATAGCATCGGCAACGCGGGGCAAGTCACGCGGCGAACCGGTTTCTGGAGTGTATGGCGCGTCGAGGGCAGGAAACGCTACACCTGCTTTCTCGCACGCTCTGTCGATCTCGTCGACGGCGGCGTTGATGAGATTAGCAAGTTGTTTAAGAGCAGACGGCATCTTCTCTCAGAGAGTAGACAAGGCAGGGTGAACTCGAGGACGCGACCTATATGGCGTACCGATGATCTCATCTTACAGTGTGGGCTGTTCTTGCCTATCCAGACTTGAGCGGCACGATGTGGTCACAGAAATGAAACTGATGCATATACGCGACTTCTAGACATTCTGATCGACACCCATACCCAGGATTCAAGCTCGTTAACAACAATAGAACGTCGGATGCCAAATGTCGACACCACAATCTGCCAACCTCTTACAGTTTAGTGTCGATTGTTTTCTAGGAACACGAATCAGCCTTTCGGTGACAATTGCCATCCAGCCTTCAGGCGCCATTCGTATATCAATATTCAGCAGAGTCGGTGCGATTCCAGAAACAAGGAAGCTCGTAGAGCTGCTGTAGCCTGTGGACAGCCTGTAGACAGTGATCGTCGCGACACGGTGCTAGGTAAGGAGCTGCAAGGAATTCTAAACAGGTCCATGAAGACGAGATAGACCCGCAGGTCAGCCGACTTGCATCGATTCCCGGCGTTTTGCGTCGACCCTTTCACTGGTATTCAATCGATAACACGGGTATTCAATCGCTAACACGGTTGATATAGAATTTATGCGTGGCTTCTAATGCGAGTCATGGCCGAGGCTGGACGCCTCTTTCCCCATCCAGGATGACGGTGTCCAGCAAGTGACATGTTGCAATTATATCTTGACGTTCTTGGATACACTTCTCTCTGTATATGATGACGCGCGGGGACCTGCACATTCAAAAATTTGTGCTGAATCCCTTCGATTTCGTCAAGCTAAACTAGTGTGTTAGTCGATCGCGCTATCTCTCTCAAAACTCCCAAGTCTTCATCGACCCAAAGCACAATGTCTTCGGATGCCTCGGTACAATATGCAGAGCTTCGTCCCTTGTAAGCTCGTCCTTTAAAAAACTATTCACGTTGACCAAACCATTTGAATAGGGCAGTTCCTTTGGTGATGCTTTCTTTCCCTTTGAGTGGGCAAGGCACATGTCTTTCTCATACTTGCTTGCCAACAGCTTACCGGATTCCTCATGAATACGCTACTCTACGGCTGTCTCGTTATCCAAGTCTGTGAGTCCCCACGCCTTCGTCGGGTCATCGAGTCTGGTTTGGCTCACACAGATCCTTCAGACTGGTATTATATGGCGTTTCCGAAGGACCCGAGGAAGCTGAGGGTTTTCGTGTTCTTTTTGTTCATCTGCGAGACTATACAGACTGCGTTGATCTGCAACGACGCGATAAAGGGATACGCGTTGGACTTTGGGAGCACTGGCGCACTCGATGATGTTCAAACAGCGTGGCTGAACATCCCGATTATGACCGGATTCAGTACTCGTTCTCCCTTTCAACTCTGATCGGTTATTGACAATTATTTCAGTTAGCTGCTGCGTGCACGGATTCTTCTCGTGGCGCATCTACACGCTTTCGGAGTCCATTTTCAGTGTCGCCGCCATTATGACGGTATGTGTTCCGCAATTCCCATGCCCTTGAAAAATAACGAAAGCATAAAGATGTCTGTCTTCCAATTCATCTGCGGACTTTACTCGGGTATCAAGATCGAGATGCTTGGTTCATACGCCGTTGTCCAAGAGAAAGAGACTGTTCCCATTGCGGTATGTTAAGTCTTTTTTTTTTCACTTATTCTCTTCGTCCATCATGCTTCTGTAGATGTGGCTAGCCGGTAGTGCGGCCACGGACGTGCTCATTGCCATTCTGATGTCTTACTTCGTACGTGAACTGCATATTGTCTTCAATCTTTTTAATGCGCTCGTTCAGCTATGGTCGATGCCGAAGTCATTTGAACGCACGAAGATTCTGATATCGAGGCTCCTTCGTATGACCATCGAGACGGGTGCGATTACTGGTCAGTTCCTGATTTTTGCTCTATGTCGGTCTTCCTTCTGGTGCTTGTCCTTGCGAGTTTCGTCCGTTATCACCTCGTACATAGAGGTAACATGATCCGTTCATTCTGTTTTGCTCCACACGCCTGCCTTCCCGGAAAGACAACGCTCGACACCGTCATCTTTCCGTCTTTCTGAACGACGCGAACTTTCTCAACTGACGACTCATCTGACTTACAGCTGTTTTCGCCGTCGTGATCGTCATCCTCTTCGCTGCAGTGCGGTCGGGCAGTTATTACGCATGTCTAGGCGCGATGCTAGCAAAGTTATACACAAATGTGGTGCTCGCCGTACTTAACAGTCGGATTCGCATCATCAACGGACGCGAAGAATATGGTACAGACCGGTTTGGCGCATTGTCGATCAACACTAGTACCATCGCTCGATCACAGGAGCACCACAACGCCTCTGTCTATGACATTCACGTGACCTCCAGCTCTCGGCCGTCACAGGGAATTGTGTTCTACAAGACGCAGGAGACATGGGTGGATGAAGGTGACAAGGGTGATATCCCACTTGAGGCAATGCAGGGTGAGGTGCGTACATACGTTTGAATAAAAGTTCCTTATGAAACCCGTCAATATAAGTATTTGAACTCGTAGACAAGCCACTGACTGATGAGTGTGTATGTTTTTACAGTCTTCCGGACCACAGGATGACAAGGCTACACGTGATGTCCATGTTTTTGTCTGAAACTCCTGGAGTGATTCCCATGTTGGACCCTGGTGTCTGTTGTGAATTCCAGCACGATTGCGTCGTCTGTCTGTGTTGCGAAGTTTAACTTTCATAATCTGTGTAGCAGGATTAGTTTTTGGGCGGTATCCTGGATCTCAACGTTGCACCTCAAATTTTTCGTTGTGAAACACTTGTATGATAGTATCTACTTAGTAGGGACGCGCGACGCTCAATGAGGCGGCGTTCAGGTCTTCAAGTCAAGTGCTCCGGTGGAGCCTACATAAATTGTTCACGATGACAATGATGTCGAGAGCCGTTCGCAGGCTCACGTCGCTCCACCTGCAAACACGCTGGAAAAGGAGACACGTCCACCGATGGACAGGCATAGCGGAGACTGGCAGATAACATCACGAGATGCATCGACAGTATGCCCGGGATGAGTTTCAAGTGGACTGCACAATGTACTAGCGAAAAGAGAAAGGCACAACGACGATGTTGTGACGGTGAGGCTGCCATTACTTACATAACGTCGTTGGATGCCATCACAGGGTCAGCGAATGGATCCTCATATGGTGCCGAAGAGAACACGTTGCTAAATAAAATTTCGTTTGAAGGACCACAGGCGATCACACTCACGGAACGGTGGACAGGTCCGCAGAGGCCTCGAAGAACGCAGACCCCTCATTGATCCTCCAGGGGTTCTGTAATGAGGGCCGAGGCGGCTGGCGATTGGCCATGGACGGCGGGATCACTCACGGGTTGGGAAACGCGTTCAGCCTGCTCAGTTGAGATTGCGGATTCAGTTGCATCGACACTGAGTACTGAGTACTGAGCGCTGAGCGCTGAGCTCTCATCGCTGACCATTGAGAAATATACGCCATTACCTCGATGCTGAGTGAGGTAAGCCACGAAGGGATATACATACGTAGAGTATACCATACGCAAAGATAGCTGATTTATTAAATCCCCGTGCGGCAAGTGTATCTACATTCGGAATTGCCCTTCACACCATCTCCGTTAACAAGCACCAAATGTAATAAATAAAGAGCGCCGAAACTACGCAGAGTCGCACTCGCAGATGATATGGGGGTGGAAAGTCCCAGTGCTCTCCGTGTTCTTGATTTCCTTGACAACCCATCCAGATTTCTTGAACAGCAGCTGCCAATTTTCAAGCGTGCGCTCCTCGCCATTCTGCATACAGGTCATCTGCACGAGATAATGTGAGTTCAACACAGGAAGTAAGATTCGGACAGCGCCTCCACGTACTATCATACCGAACTGATGTGTAATCATAGTTGCGGCACCCATGTTCTTCAAGAGAGGCGCCGGAGCGGGCGTCACATTGTCGTATCCCACAACCTGCGAGCTGGATGCGGGAGCCTCGCACGTGTGGCGAAGAATGTGGTCGACAAACACCATGCGTGTCTTGGGACCAGCCGCTTTGCGGAGTTGCACAAGGATCTTCTCGGCATAAGGGTCCGACCAGTCATGGATGACCATCCGAACGAGGAAGACATCTGGTGCACGGATCGCCTCCGGGTAAGGCTCGAAGAAGTTGTGCGCTAGTATCACACCACAGATGAGACCGTTGGAGTGGTTCTAGATCAAAGAAAAGCACAACGAACCTACGAACTTGACGCGACCAGATCGATACGCTTCAGGGTAGTTCTCCGTCCAGAACTGAGCCAAGTAAGTTTGCAATCTATCCATGTATGGAAAACATACAGACCTTCTCTGCCTGACCGAGCTGAAGAGGAAGGTCGTGGATCACGAAATTGAGTTTAGGGAACTGGCGGGCCAACCCCAGCGTGACGCTACCGACACCCCCGCCGACGTCGACTACAGTCGCGCCGTCCTTCAAAGAGCCGAAATCGAAGCCTAGTTCCATCAACCATACCATCGGTATTACCACAGAGATCAGTCATGGCCGAACAGAGACAGCGCGTCACATTGTGGTCAGAAAATCGATTGTGCAAATTGAACAAGCCATCCCTACCTTTGAGCATGAAATCCGGCGGATACATCTGACTGACACCGTGCATGACCATGCCAATGCGACGCATGCGACGGGATTGCTCGGGAGTATCGATCCACTGGAAGTAGTTGATAGCGGGCAAGTTGAAAGCCTTCTGCAACGCGCATTCATGAGAATGGGGGGAAAATGCGGTCTTCGGGTCGGTCATCACGTCGGGTATATACAAACCGGACTTTCCAGCGTCGTCTGGGCTGTTCAGACACGACACCGCCGATCATCAGTTTTGAAATTTTGAAAAAACGGTGGGAAAATGCAGAACACTGACAACATTGCGACGAAAGCAGCGATGCCGTCCGTTCCTTCGTGTTTTCCATCCGAGCTAGCAGGGTCGTGTCAATAATGTCACGACGGTAAGATAATGAATACACACTCTTTCAAAAGATCTGCCGACTTCTTCCCAGTGTCGAACCGCGAGGACAAAAGATTGTGCGAGTAAACGTCGGGAGATGTCTCCTTGAATATATGGATGGTCGCAAGGTGCCGCATAATGTGTGCTATACAAAATTCAGCGTGAATAACGCGTCTGCGAGGAAATGAACCTACAAAGCCTTCGCGGGTTCATGCCGTTTATTTTGGCTATATCGTTAACATGGAGCCCCTATAAACGAGGATGGTCAGCGTGTTTGGCAGTACAAATTAGAAGACAATGGGCGCACCTGCGGTCCCGCTTCCCGAAGTATTTCAGGAATGTGGCCTTCTTCGGCGACCTCCATGCAGGTGGACGAAGTCCACTACAGTTTCCTTGTTAAACGGATAAAAAGGCGTACATAGTTTGAACAACGCACCCCGAGAGACATAGACGCAAGCGATGCAACAGGATTACGAGTCTCAGCGATCAACTGGGCCGCCGCAGCGACAACGATATTACTCGCATCGCTGACACCAGGTAGATTGCGTGCGGCTTCCGACGACGGTGAGAATGGCTGGTCGAGACGAGGGAAAAGCAGCCCGCTTTCGGTGCACGACTTGTCGATCGTATCGACCGACTCCAAAATGAGTCGAGCAAGCGCCTTCAGATTCTCGGCCATGAATTCAGAGACAGTCAACGACTTGGAGAACAGCAGAAGGGTTGAGACAACGAATGTAAAGTTATCGACTCATGTGCGTGTGGTGATTAAATATTAAACAGCAGTAGCACTCGTCACATAGACCTAGACAGATACGGGACGAAATAACCACAGCAGGCGACGTTCTTTGGCATTTTCCAATCAACCACGTTCGGTAAACCTGTCCCTGAGGGCACCTACCGATATCTACATAGGGGATCCTGGGCCTATTTGCTCCGAAGCTGGTGGTAGTCGGTTGTAGTCGGTCAGCCTAGTGTGCAGGTTGTTCCTGAGAGACCTTGTGGGGACATGTGGAAGGTCAGAGAATCAACAAGAGACGGGGCCCAGCCGGCCCGAAGGCGCGTAACGCGGCATGCTACTGGTTAGAGACGACGGCGCGACGTGCGCTACAGCAGAACACCATATTGTTGCACTTGAACCTTGAGCGCGACCCCCAGTCACGGTTCCTGAGGTTGCTCCACACGAGAAGGAAATTTAGCCACAAATTGTTCAAACACCTGCGAAGAAGTTCGAATTTGACTCATTCTGATGGAACAAACAATTTGGACTGATGGTGGACCCACGGTTTCACACCGAGTCACCGACGCCCTGCGGTGGATTCCTTCCGTCGAAATCAGATCTAGAGTCCACGTCGGAATTTCACGAGAAATAGAAAATTTTGAACAGTGCTATTGCCATGGAGTCGTCCCAGTGGCACCACCGGATCACGGCTCATCACCCGCGACCAGAGGCCTTTGCATGTGTTCTAGCATCAAGGTCTATTGTCGATCGTCCCTCGAAAGGTGATTGAAAATATGTCTGTCGATCTCAGTTGCCAGGAGACTTTCCTTAGGCTTCTCGAAGCCCCCGATCGCCGTGCTATTTCACTTCGCGAACGGCACCAGTGCCAGTGGGTGTATTTTATTCATGAACTATCTCCACGTTTTAATCGATAAATTCCCCCTTAAAAGGTTTCGCCCGTCTTGAACGAAGCGATGGTCGGCGACGTAGCTGGTGGCCTGGGTCACGCTACATGTAACATTTTTCTGCTTGAACTCTCAGGCCCAGCCAAAACAGCCTCGATAGAGGTTGCTGGAGGTCGCTGGAGAGCGTTTGACAACAATATATCGACACGAGTCGAAGAGAATCGACCTGCACCTTAATGAGCCCTTCGGTAAAGGCCAAAATCGTTGGAGGTCGACTCATATATATTTGGTATCGTTGGCAAGCGGCTACGCACATTTCGTCACAATTACTGTTTTGAGCATCACTGCTATCTATCTGTATTCATCCGAATGGATTTGAACTGATGATTTCAACGATCTCGATGTAAACAAATTCATGCAATACATATATTGAAAACAATACAAATCGGTAAATATCATAATACACCATATTGCCACTTTGCCTTGCCAGGGTACACGTGACGGCGCGCCGCCGCCGCCACCACTGCTGCTGTTGCCGCCGCCGCCGCCGTTGCCGCCACCACCGCCGCCATCACTGCTGCTGCCACCGTTGCTGCTGCCACTGCTGCCATTGCCATCACCGCCAAAAGACCATGATTGTGTATAAAATTCATTACATCACCACTCGTCAATTTCATGTGGCTTCGTCGACTTCATGTTGCGCTCATTGTACTATAAGGATCCTGGGATTGCACGGCCTGACAGAAGTAAATTTGTAAACAGTGTAACGAGAACAATGTTAAACTTACCTGTGCCTGAGCTCCTTCTGTGTTTGATGCTCTTGTTTCCCAAAGCTGAAATGGTCAGAAAATACCCAGACGGATGACGCCATACCTGCACCTCCGCTGCAGACACGACAACCCTGTTTTCGAGATGTATTTTGAACTCCTCTGCGAGGCTCGAGCATCCTTTTGCGCGAATATGAGGATTTTTTGCAGCGAAGTCCGACTTCAAACTTGCAAAGGGCCCATGCACTGTAAAAAGGAAAACAAGAGCAAATGTTTCAGCAGCACAACCAAATTCTCCGGACAGTAGACTAAATACACACCGTGTGGACAATTTCATCTTCTTGCCTGGTTTCGCGTGTTGGCCAGTGGTCGGCGCTGCTCCTGGAGTTGAAGATGCTGTACCAGCAGTAGCAGGCATGCCCGCACCCAGAATCACTGGAACAGCTATACCGGCAACAGCAGTTGGGGCCTCCTCTGGAGTGACTGCTACTGCGTCGGGTCATATGAGAACCCTCGAGGTCGGCCGCGAGACGCGTCGCGTGAACGTCTATCAAGCTGTTCGCGACGCAATATATCAGCAGTAGCAGTCTGGGCCGCTCCCGACGCCGCACGCGCCGGCGTGTCCCGGCTTCCACCCAAAGGTCCACAGTGATGAGTGCATTGGCAAGCAATCTTTGGTTTTGGTGCCATGAGGAAGTAATACAGAAGAAAACGAATGTTATTGAAAAGAATACACCAGTAGAATGCGATGGCGAGGGAATGTGTTGAATGACACTGTGCAAGCAAGTGACTTAGCGCAAATTCTGACTTGACTTAACTTATATAATTAGCGTGTGCGAATTCTCGGTCACATGCAAGACCACGTTGAAGTCGAAGCCCGTGATGGAATCGGACTTGGCCAAAAAGTTGACGAGGGAGCTTCGAATGCGTCCGAAACGACAACAAAATGAAAGAATCCAAGGCAAAGTAGTTTATTAATTTCACACGGTGTCTTCTTACATACATGTCAATCCATCCTAAGAATTTCAAGCCATCTCCATCGAAGCGCATGGAGGCCGTTTTGGCTGGGTCTCAGGCCTCAGGCTGCACACCGTCGCCTTGTGCCTGTCTGGCCCAAATTTTCTGCCATCAATGTTTGTCAGCATAAATTCGATGGATTGATTTAGTTGACCCAAGAGGCACATCATGAGATCCACACACGATCGAACCCTAGACTACCGACAGCGTAGTCTAATATAGTCTGGACGGTGATTCGCTGGATTTTGAGGAACTTCTGCTTACATTCCTTGGCTACTTAAGTGATTAAAGGACGCACTGTAGAGATTTCTAGCTTCGGATTCCTCCTCGACTACGTATACTCTCAGTTCTCTGATAAAATGTCCACCACCGGTGATGCTGCCCTAGCATCGACGTGAGTTTCTCTCATTTATCCTCGTTGTGCGTATGCTGACCTACTTCCGTCCGTCCAGGGCGGCACCGTTGGTAAGTTCGATGTAATTTTATCGCTCCCGGTTCCTCGCGAGACCTCAACTTCTTTGTACCAGCTCACAGGCTACATCATGAACGCCATGCTATATGGTTGTTTGCTCATGCAGCTATGTACGTTAAAGAGTGCATCATTCGTTCTCGTCGAAGACGATTCACCCGCATCGATAGACTGGTACTACATGTCGTTTCCACGCGATCCCCGCTTTTTAAAAGCATTCGTCGGCACTCTGTTTTGCTTGGAAACTGCGCAAACAGCTCTCATCATGTACGACGCTCTTAAAGCGTTCGCACTCGTCTTCGGAGATGTGACCCAGCTCAACAAGGTGCACTCGGCGTGGATGAACATCCCCATCATGACGGGCGTAGGTGCGCCTCATGGTTTCGTTCTGTACCCGCGGAAATTGACCATCCCGGGCTAGTCAGTAGCCTCGTTCACCTCTTCTTCTGCTGGCGCATCTACTCGCTTTCCAAAAATTGGATCAGCATAGGCGTTATTATGGCCGTGCGTAAAATGCCCTTTTCTCTGAGGTTTCTGATCCAGGTGTACTGGGTTAACATTTTGGAGTAGTTCTCATTGTGCCAACTCGTCACGGCGATATATTTTGGCACCCGCGTTTACCACATTGGTGAATACTCTCTCCTTCAAGCTACCACGCAAGTGCCTTGTTCTGTACGTTCTGTCGTCTGCTATCCGTTATCGCTGCCCTGAATATCAATTGGCAGGTGTGGCTAGCGTCCAGCGCCGTCACCGATATTCTCATCGCTCTCGCTATGTGTTATCACGTACGTTTCATTCCCGTGTTCGCTACTTCAGCTACAATTTTTTCACTATCTCACGAATCATAGCTCTGGCGCATTCCTAAAGCATTTCGACGTACCGAGCTGTTGATATCCAGGCTTATTCGCAGTACCGTCGAGACGGGTTGTATCACAGGTCAGTCTGTACCTCATTCACCGATTCCGCACCGTGAAGCAACTCCCGCACAGCCATCTTCGCCATCATCCTCGTCGTGCTGTACACGTCGCTCACGAACGGCAGCTACTATGCATGCATGGGTGCTATGCTTGCGAAGCTATACTCGAACGTCGCGCTCGCAGTCCTGAACAGCCGGATCCGCATTCTGAATGGACGCGAAAATGTTGATACTACGGACGCGTTCATCAACGTGGACGAAGAGCCGCACTCTCAATTCCGCTCGACGATCTCCGCTTCGAACCAGTTGCAAGCGAGGATCAACTACACTGTCGATGTGCAGCAGTCGTACTCCCCAAGCGCGCCGGGTAAGGGCGGTCAAGCAGGTGGCCAGGCCATCCCTCTTGAGCCTCTTGGTCCATATGGCGCCAACATGGTATGTCTATGTCTTGCGATGTGATTATATATGTTCTGATTGCTGGGAAGGAGCACTCGGATACTAAAGTACAACACGACTATGTATGAGTATGGATGGTCTAATCGAACTTCGGGGCAGTTCCACAGCTTGAGAATTTGTGGACTTGTGACTTGTTGGAAGAAATGTGTGGATTCTATGGCAGTTAGCGTTAGCCGCTTTAGAGCTCACCATGTACTACGGAAGAACAGCAGCTCTCTAGGAAAGATTTATTATTATTACTAAGACGGTGGCTGATAAGACATTTGACCGGATTATTTCCTACGCTTTGGTAAGTAGTACGTTTGTTGGTAGAATGATGTGAGATTGCGAAGGCTCACACTGCTATATAGAGCAGATTATTGCGGGCCACCCGCCGAATCCCGCCAGCTGATTGAATGATCGGGACGGACATTAGCCAGCTGACCGGTCAACCGCCCATGATGCATCGATGAATGTTCGAATGTTCAAATGACGGTGTCGGCCGGGACGTCGACATCTTATTTCCATATATCATGCTCACTGCACTCTAGAAAATAATAATACTTAATGGCTCTCATTGTATGCCGGAAATTGGTCGGATGGTCATTTCTGAGCAACTCTATTAGACGGACGTCAGTCATGGGAGGAGTCCGTCTAATTAGGCGGGAACCTTAGGTGCGTGCACCCCCCGCCCGGGCCCTTTCTCCCAAATTCGAACACTCTCATGCACCGACTTCCTGACTCAAAGCGCTCTTCTGTTGTACGTCAAGCCTTCGCTGAAACGGTCATTGCGCGACCTACCACCGCGACACCATGAAGTTCCTCGAGTTCTGGGCCATGCTGGCTGTCGCGCATCTGGCCGACTGGCCAACCTTTTATGCCGCTATTTTATCTTTCAATCCGCTCGACGATTCTCTGTTTATTGTTGCTACAGCTTTCAATATTTGCCGTGCTTTGATGAATGTGACTACTGCCAGTTGTTTTTCACTGAAAAAGCCTCAATGTACCTCTGGATGCACGCTCGTTTCCAGCTTTATTCTTCGTTATGAATCCGTCTGTTGTCAGTCTAGACTCTGCAGCAAGGACTCTCGCGAGCACTCACATCGTTGCATCAATTCCCTATTCAAACACATCAATTCATTGGAAGTTAAACTTGTATGTCCGGGGCTCTTCTAGTGCCGACTGTCCATCTAGCACGGAGTATTGCATACTTGGTGCCATTGATA
Organism: Fistulina hepatica ATCC 64428; assembly: GCA_000934395.1. NCBI lineage: Eukaryota > Fungi > Basidiomycota > Agaricomycetes > Agaricales > Fistulinaceae > Fistulina > Fistulina hepatica. Next base: position 32,311 of record KN882032.1, on the reverse strand, counting down.
AAATACAGTTGCCGTCTTTGCCTCCCAGCAAGAACGAATGACAATGCATTGTACTCGACAAGGGCCTTCAGTAAAACTGCTTCTGACACGATGCCGCACTTGGGCTAACATAAGGCTCAGGCAGGCGGCCCTCGATATATATAAGTCAGCAGCCGCCGATTGTCTTTCGTCGTCGATATATCCGCTCAACCGCTCCAGATCCCGAGTTGGAGGCCTGCTGTACTTTTCTGTGCCATGGTTGACTGGACGTCTGCCGAAGAACTTGCTCGAGATTCTAATGGCTTCATCAAGTTCATGCATGTCATCTTCGGGCTCTACGTGTAAGTTGACTGGGATTTACCTGGCGTCAGCCTGTTGACAGTCATTTGCAGCTGGGAATGGGCGATGTCGCTCGATTTCGATTGGGAATACATTACGCGTCGTCGCGCATTTCGTTGGCCTCTAGTACGCTCTCTACATCCAGCGGTCGATTCGGCGCTCATTTCATTTGCTCAGATCTTCTATTTTGTCAATCGATACATCGTTTTGTTCGCTTTAATTGGGATGTGGGTAGTTTTGGATCCTCGCCGAGGTTCAAGCTGACCATACTGAACGCGCCAGTGTTGTGGCAATGAATATCCAATAGTGAGTGTCCAGTTCGTCGTCATGAATCCCGTTGGTTAGTCTTTGTACTAGTGAAATTGACTGCACCGCATTATACACTTTCAATCAGGCAAGCTAGTTGGTTCCTGGTTTTAGCAAGGAAACTCATAGTTCTCAGTATACGGGCGATGCTGCGCTCGGCCTCGCCAGTGTGAATCTATCGATACGGACGTAAGTCTCGTTCAATATCGATCAAATTTTATCTTGACAATCTCGTCCACAGTATCGCTGTATGGTCGCAAAACCGAATCATCACAGTCGCTCTCGTAATCGCTATCTTAGGCCAGTGGTCTTTGATCCTGCAAGGTAAGTTTCTTGTTTTGTGTTTCGTCTTGTCTGATCCGTGGGCCTCGCAGGTGGACGAATGAAAGCGGAATACACGAGCGACGATGGATGTGCGATCACATCCTCGAACAACACCATTCTTGCCGCGACATACATCTACACTATGTGCCTGGATTTCACTGTGCTTGCCCTCATGACGTGGAAGCTCCTCGGGCCAAAACTATATGCGCAGGGTTTTCCGCTGCCGAAGCTCAGCACCCTTCTCTTTAGAGACGGTCTCATATACTTCATCTACGCGTAGGTCGTGTCCACATTTGGTTTTTGAGAACGCAATTCTCACCTTCGACAGATTCCTATCGAATCTCGTCGCCGCTGTGTTCATGATGCTCAATCTGAACGAAGTCATGAGCGTCATATTTAACGTCCCTGCCGCTGTCGGATCCTCTGTATGTACATGCGTCGTGCCTTATTTTCTTCTTAGTATTACTCTGATCCCAACAGGTCGTCGCATGTCAAGCGGTGCGCAGGCTGGTACGTTATGCCAGCGACGGCGGGAACATATAGTACGTGCACTCTCTTGTCCCTCTCCTTTGTACTTATCTACTCCAATACCTTAGTACTGGACCTGTTAACAGAAGGTTCACTGTACCATTTTCCTTACACACTGAGCATAGCCTTCGGGACGTATCTGCTGGTGCTGCTCATGGCCATGAAGGCATACGGATACAGGTACGATCATGTATTCATATATAATACTACACGCGCAATTAATCTGGCTGCTGCATTTTCAGATGCAAAAACTGGATAAATCTTGTACATTGGACATTACGGATGCCGGCATTGAGTCGAGTGTATACGCGCACCGTACGGACTTGGTCTAATGCCTCGGAGGACCCACTGGCACCCAATCATCTGGAACTTGAATATCCACTGTTCGCATATTATTTCCATTTGTCTCGTGTCGTGGTATTTTTTTTTGTGATGGTTTCGTCATTTTTTGCCCTTTGAATGAAATTTATGATGTAGCCTGGCACTTTCCCTCGTCTTCTCCTTCCCGGATATGTGACACTGATGTTGCGGACTAACTTTAATTTGTAGCTCAACGACTAAACTTGAAGGTACCTATGCTTTCGATGAACTACGTATCCTTCTTAATTTCCCTCCCATAGTCCTGAGAGCCAAGTTTGCGTCGCTACGTATCTTTCGGAGTTTCTGCTGTGCAGTAAATATCCTGATTGAACAAGTTGTCGTTGCTGATTTCCTATAGAAACAGACTGTATTGACAGTATTCATGCTGAACTCCAATCTTTCTTTTCATCTACTTGATATCAACTTTTCAAGTGCGCAACCTAGGCGAAAATCGTTCACTTTGTACTCTTTTACGCTTCTAATGGGACGGTGTTCTCCCTCCGGGACCCTGCGGGCCGCGGCCAAATGATTTCAATGAAATTAGACATGACGACCATGCCATCGACATGTCCCAGTCGTGCACTTTTGCCTCAGTGCTGGTCATTCCTCCCTACCACCGCGCAAGGCCCATTCCTGAATCCTCAGCGCGAAGTCAAGCAGTTAACGAATGGGGCATGCTTATTTGGCCATCACCGCCCATGCCCTTATGATAATATGATTTGAAATTTCTCGTGCTCCACCTTACTAAAGTTATAGATTCTCTGAAGAGCGTGATTGCCAGTGATTGGATGTTCGTTCGAAAGCTTACGCAATGAATGACGGTCCGAATCAGCCCACTGCCAATGCAACAGCAATCATAATTCGCCCTCGGTACTTAGCGACGCATCTAGCGTATGGTTCGTGAGTTCCACAAAATGAATTCAGTGAATTCTGAATAACTCTCGGTCTTTGCGGTCACGATTTCCGTGATATATTTAGAAAAGGAAGCCCTGGGCTCCGGCCTCAATGGAAACGTTGCATACGCATTATGCAACATGGGTATACATCCCGACGCCGACGGATGGGTACAACAAACGTGTGCGCCGCGAATGCCGCTCAATTCCATCTAGTAAAAACCATACAAAAAAACGGAATCAATGTAGATAATTTTTAATGAACGGTAGATTTATGACGCATCTCGAAACGTATTTATAACCCGGACAAACATATCAATACAACTCTCATTTACTCAAATGCTTGCCAGTAGCTTGCCATATCATCCGGATGGGACGACGCACTTGAAACTTGAAAGTTCCAGGAATCTAGTCCTACTTCTAAAACGCGTTTACAAATCAAGAGTATTGCCAGTAAGGTCCCATCCCAAGGTTTCCAAGAGGTTCGCAACGTCCTTGAGACTGCAAAAATACAATTAGCTCGAAAAGGAAGATATTTTATGACACTCAGTCTCACAGATTACTCAGGAGACTGAGAACATCATCCAGAACTTGGCCGACGGCATCGAGAAGCGTGTTGTTGTGTTCATCGATGTTCGAGTTGATGGTGTCCAGATTCGTGAGGGTCGAGTTGTACGGTTGCAAGCTGTCCATCGTGGTAAGAATGCTCTACAGGCATGACGTAAGTATTAGTTAGAACGGAAACCAGCCAAGTACCTGAGTCATGTTCGCCAAGACCTGAGCAACCTCGTCGTTGTCGTTCGTAAGGGCAGAGCTGTTGCTAGAGAGAGCCGAAATCTGGGTGGTGGCACTTTCTAGCTGAACGATGATCTGATCCGTCAGAGGACTGATGGTGTCTTCGGATACAGTGTCGGTAGTGACGACAAGACCTACAAAAAATGGGTCGGGAACGTCAAACGGTTCTCGAGAATGCGAACGCGAATGCAAGGAAAGAGACGCACTGATCTCAGCGAGAATATCGACAACGAGAATGTCAATGGTACTAAGAATGGTGAGGACTATAGACGAGGCACGCTGCTGGATGTCAGAAGAGCGTTCGGAAACATCAACAGGATTGGCGGGGACATCGACGGGATTGGCAAAGACGCTGCCAAGGAAGGTGACGAAGGCGAAGATACGGAGGGCGAATTGCATTTTAGCTATGCTCAAGGCACTCAGGGAAGGACTATCGAAGGTGCAGGAGAGACCTGAGAAGTGGTCAAGATTTGTTTCCATTGTTAAATAGGCACAAGAACCATAGATAATGAATCTCAAGAAGCCAGACGGCAGAGCTCACAAGCATTTCGCACGTCTCAAGAAGACAAAGAGGCAGATGGATCAGCACAAGCAAAAGTCATAGAAGACGCAACTTTCACGCACATTAGAGGATAAACTGTCATGACCCATCTGGTTATTGACACGACCGAAGCGTTTCTGCAATACATTCGGATAAAGTTATCAGAGAGCTGTCGGAACCTGGTTGTTCTAAGTAACAGGGACCAATGGGGAACCTAGGCGGGTGGGAAGAACGGACGGGACGACGTTAGAACTTAGAGCCCGTGGACAGTAAGTATCAGAGTCTTTCAGAGTTCGTGACATCGCGGCGTGCTTGGCGTATCTCTTCCACGATGTTGTAGACAGAGAACACTCCGACAGGCACTGAGCCTCATGATAGTCCAGTATGGCGTGTATTCGGCGGCCGTTCAGTGGCGTGTCGCGCAGCATGAAAATGAGAGAACGTTTCCGAGCGTGAAATCCTCTTTTTCAGGGTCAACTCGCTGTCGGGCCAGAGCAATCGAGGCGAGTGGGCACTGAATCTGCCCAGTCAAGACTGGGACGCAACACAACAAAATCAAGCACGGAACGTCGCAATAGTGCATGGCCGCATTCAAAGTCAAGCAGACCGATGACCAGAACGGTATGTGATTGCTGTTCGTACATTTTGCGTGAGCAGCGTGGTAAACAATATTACATTAAAAAAGACAACGCGCGCTTCATCAAACGCGGAGTGCAACCGCTGCGCCAACACGCCTGGTGGCCAAGGTTAGTCATGACTCAATGGATTGATCGCCGTTTACGATCGATCGAGATATCTCTCTTCGTTCTCGATCGCTTCACTTTTCTTCGTCGTCTTTGGCCCTCGTCTCTCCTTACTTGCATACCCTGTTTCATGTCCTCTGACACGTCATCACGGCAATCGTCTCCTTCTACTTCCTCTCCTCCGAAACAGAAGTCGAAACAATCCGCCAGCAACGAACGTCGCCTCGAGACCGACCGCGACAGCACAGTTCAGATATTGCGAAACGAGGGCGACGATCCGAACTGGGCTTATGTGCCACCGTCATGGGCATCGCCCATAGACAATACTTCTGTTGACGTCGGCGATTTCGATTGGAGTAGCGTCAACAAGAACGATAATGCGGAGTTGTGGTTAATTCGTATACCAGAAGGGGTGCGTGGACTCACCAATAAGTATGGGAATCATGGCTAACCAACTTCTATGGCTGGTTCACGTCGGACAGGTTAAGCCACATGTACTGGAGGCAAAAACAATACGTCTTCCCAACTCTCATCAGTCTACACGCGTCGGGACAATCTCACGAAAGAGGACGACATATGACATTTGGTCGATTGGCTCAGACGTGGGCGTGGAGGACGACGACGTACGCCTGCTCAGCGGGGAGGAGATCACGTCCCTGTCATGTCTGCTCCCGCGGAAGAGCAAGAAGGGGAAATTATACCTAGGTGCGTCTTCAATAATTTCACATTCTGTCAATGTATAATGGCGATTTTTAGCACCTAAGCCTGTCGCGCGGCACCTCGTCCTCTCTGCGCAGCCTGCACGGTCAGCGACCCTCCTGCCGGACGCGACCACATACCAAAATCCCCCGCGGCACGCGTACCCACAGGAATTGCTGACACATGTGTTTGTACCATACGGCGCGTTGTCGAGCGATGCAGAGCGAGCAGCCGATACCGGTGTCGAGGACGCCGACGTCGAAATGGCCGCTGTCCATCCTGAGACTGACATGCAGGTGGATGTTCCACTAGCCAAATCTCCAAGAAAGTCGAAGGAAAAGAGGGTCGGTAATAACGGCGCTGAAAAGAAGACGAAGAAGCGAAGGATGGAGGATGCGATGGACAGCGGGGACGGGGAAAAGAAGGCGAAGGCGAAGAAGCGGAAGACAGCCGCCACCGCCGCCATTGCTGAAGGAGGCGGTGAGGCATTACTGTTGAGGAAACATAAGAAGCACAAGGTCTCTGAGTAGGTATCCTTGTATAAGCCTTCCTATTTTTTTTTGTTTGCCCGGCACGTGCGTTTGCACCTGTGCGGAATACAATCTTCTTCGCGGTACGCGCTCTGTTCCTCCCGTTTATTAGACTCTCCCATCTGTTCATGCCTATATGGTATATTGGTACGTAGTGGTACTTCTTTCGTGATTACACAGCTCCTTTGCTTCAAAGAAGAAAGAATGGTAGCGATATTCTATGGCTCGGAGACTAGTACAGCAAATGAGTGCGCCATTGGCTTGCAAAGCAAGCAAAGGCCAGATTCTGAATCTGACTTACGTCCGCAGGATTTTCACTGAGGTGCGTGGACAAGAGGTGGGCGAATCAATCGACGTCCATGAAAGGCCATTATAATACAATGGTGGGTGTCCTCTGATTCAATCGATATGTATGGGATAACAACTGTGCGCAATACATTTCAATGGTTACTAATCGTACAATACACAAATTACAGCCGGGTTGAACCGAGAGCGTTTCCCTGAGTTTGGAAAAACTGAAGGGATTTTCTCAATTGCTGTGTTCAGGAATATAAACAAGGACGAAGTTTCGAAAGGGGACACCATTAGGCGACCACGGCGCCTGACCCGGCCTTCCATCCACGGTCCTCTAGACCGGGTTGGAAGATCTCGCCGTGGCTGACCCAGTTAGCCCACTTCACCGGATGATTGGTGCCGTCACGCGGGGCCTCCTGAATGGAAGACGACGCCAAAGTTATGATGGGCGTGAAGTTCGTGTCTAATGCTTCATGAGCGGCCACCTGTCTGGTACTACCTTTGGCACTGCCGAGCTCCTTGCCGTTCGAGTCGACAATAACCGCCGTGAGGTGCTTTTTCAACTTCTCCATGATCTCCCCGACGGCCTTGTCCGCACCGAGACTTGCCACGTCCAGGCCTGCCCCCTCGATGACGTCCTCGATGATGCTGCTCGGGACAGGGATCAGGCCGTGGATGCTGGAGTCGCCTGCGCGTCGCCTCCTGCATGCAGCACAGTTGGTCTTGTGTTGGCGAGCGAAGACACTGATGGAGCCGACGTATATGTCCTCCTGAAACTTATCCGTGAGAGTCAATCCAAACACTTCGTTGCGATCCACGTACGGTGTTGAAAGCCTTGTAGTGGACCTGGACAGAGTACGGCCCGTTGAATGCGAATTCTGGAGTCTGCACGCCGATCACGATGTGGTCAGGGACGTTGGCCAAGCCTTCTATGTTGAATGCAGATGGTGAACAAAGGCGTGACTCCTATGAGTACTAGTCCGTTACCTTTGGTCAAAGTATCTGCAACGAATATTAAGCGTTGAAGTAGGATAGTAAATGACGTTCTTACCTTCGAGTCCATAGTACTTCTGCAAGTCGTGACGATACTTCTCCCGTTCCTCATCAGTGGCGGGCTGGTCGACTTTGATACCAACAATTTCGGGATAAGTATAATCTGCACAGGCTTGCGTCAGCCAAACTCGGGAACAGAGGTACGATAGGACGTACATTTCGGGTAAGCTTCCGCATCGAAGTAACGCGAATGATCCGAAGTCCAGTAATTGCCGTCCGGAAGTCGGAAAGGCGCGAGCTCGGTCTGGCCGAGGAGCTCCTGGTTCTGTTTTTTTCTCTTGATTACTTAATGATTCCAAGGTGAAAGAACAACCATACATAGACAAGCGCGTATGTGCCAGTGTTCTGCGTGAACGTGTAGTCCGTTCCATTTCCGATCTGGAACGAATTGTTGGGTGGATTGGCAAGGACAAGGCAGGAACGATACTGACGTAGATATCCTTCGGATAGACATACTCCCAAAGAGCGTAAAGGCGATCCACGTTGCAATGGTGAAGGAAGAAACTATGAACGGAGGAATGAGCCTGGAAATTTCAAGCTTGAGATTCGTGACTCACATGGGATCGAAACCAGCCTGATGCCATGCTACCAGTCAGGAAGTTACATACAAACAGTGTGGGCTCGACGTACATAGTCCGGGTTGGCCATGTGTCCGTTGCCGCCAACAACGTTATGAACAGAATCGTGGATGCCCTCGAGCGAGTCTGTCGACAACTGTAGGTATTTGAGGGCATAGCATGCGACTGGAGAGCGCACCTGCAGTGTAGTAATGGAGTTTGTTGGTAGATTGGACAGTGTGATTCGAAAATTCGTCGTATCTGTAGTAAGATATCAGCATTCACGACGCTCAACTCGATAAGCTTCGTTTACTCACGTTCGAGCTGTCTCTTTGGTGGTATCGGTACTATCACTCAGCGTGAAGAGCAAGGCGACGCGGCTTCTCAGACTCGGTGCCTCCTTCTTAAGGCTCCTGCGAGGATGTCAGTATTACAAATCGATATGAGAAAGAACATCCCATACTTGTTCAGCGCATCGGTGTCGCTTGTCCAGATATTCGGGTTGCTCGGGGCGTAACGGACGGTGCGAGGCCACTCGGCGAAATATGCCGTCACCTACGAAGAGCAATTTTTGTCATGTCGAAATGTACCTTAAATCCTGACGGAGTAGCACCTACCCCAGTCGTATCCTACGGAAGGAACATTAGGTATGTCGAGAGGCAAAAAAAAGGATAAACGTACATCGGTAATATTAACAAAACCAGTAGGGATGCTCTTGAATTTGAAGTAAGAAAGCGGGTTCGGAACCTTGACCTTCTCGCTTCCGACGGACAATGTAACCTCGTCGTCAGAGAGCACAGGCGGTAAACCTTCCTTGACCACGCGCTCTTCAGCCCAGTCCCAGAATCTGTATAGCTAGATCAATATTATCTGATGTGCGTGTTGAGAGAAGTGCGCACGGGAAGCGTAATGCCTGAGCAGCGTCACGCCATACGTTTTTCTCGAAGCGGCCTGTCTTCTCGAATTGTTCTGCGACTTGCTCTGCAACATTTCCAATAGCTTGCTATGAAAAGAATGGGTCATCGATAGAAGTCGAAACAACGAGTGACGATCCGAGGCACACCTCGATGGCCATCATATAAGGGCGGTGCCTAGAGAGAGCATTTGCATGACGTAGGGAATCGCGAGACGTGAATGACTCACCAGCTAGGGAACAGAACGCTGCCGTGGTTACAATACTGGAAAAAAATGAAACATCCATTCACAGCGGAATAACGCAGAAACATACACCACCGAAGCGAGACGGGGACGGGCCCGAGTCCTTGGGGTCTTGACCATCATAGTGGGCCTTCGCATCGGCAGAACCCTTCTGGTCGCCTTTCCACGCCTGAAATAAGGTACATAAGAAAAAAAAAGTTCCATTAGATAGAAACAAAAAAAACTTACTTCGTACGGAAGACCGTGTATACTCGCGAGCTGGTCGAACTGCAGCGCCGAGAGGTCGGAGGACGCAGACAGCTGATTGACGGCGCTATATACTGCCTGAACAATGTCGGACTGCACGATGGCGCCGTCAGGTGGGGCGATGTCGCGCCCCTGGATGACGAGGTAGCTAAGAATGAAGAGTGTGAATTGGCAGGGCTGCTGGGACTGTAGATCCTCGATGGCCAGGCGCGGGAAGATCCCAGCGTCTTTGCGGCCAATGATGGGGACAAAAGATTCGGTAGACATGATCGATGAAACTGAGAAATGAATATTTGTGTAGGGATAAGCAGAGCAATGCGCCGTGAGGCATTTATACCGCCGTGAGGTATTAATGTCAGTGACCAATACCCAGAGTCATTAAACGCCGCATTACACTAAGAGTCGGTCCAGAGTTGAGACCGTCAGGGTTAGCGCGTCAGGAGGTGAAGAAGCGTCGATAAATAGGCGTGTATCGACGGAAACTTGTCTCAAGTGTCCAATAGTGGAGACAGTTGTCTGTGGCCCATCGATTCGGACCATGAACGTGCATGAGCATTGTCGGGTAGGCTCGAGTACCGAGCATCGATACAGGAACCACTTTTTGCTTAGTCTCGAAATCGCACTTGGATGCGCAAAATCGTCGTGAACGGTGATGGTCGGAGCATCGAAAAGGCCCGGCGCGTGATGGATAGATAATGGACAAAATAGCCGACATGTCGGAAAGTCGAGCATGCAGAATGCATAATACCCTAGAACCTGTCAGTAAGCGCCGCTGTGGTAACGCCAAAGTGAAAAGAAAGTACTTAAGGCGCGGTGGAATATCATGTGACACAAGATCACCGTGATGACCAGCCGGATGATCCGATGTCCGTGATAGGATCACGATTTCCCACAGCATGTTGCTTTTCCCAAATCCCCTCTTTCTGTTTGCTTTGTGTTTGCGTTTGTTTTTTGTTTTTCACTTTTCTTTGGCTCGACGCATACGATGGCTAACAGCTTCATTGGGTGAGCATTGTCGTGTGCCACATACTTTTGACACGCGTCTCTGACCGATACCCAAATTTATCGCATCTCCATATATCCTTTTTTTTCCTGTTGCAATGCAACAACGATGGCTCCGTTTTCACGGCGCAATGAACGGTGTCCAGAAAACCTCTCAAGCTGATCTCGCAGTCGGATGTGCGGTATCATGGGACACTGGTTTCCATCGATTCCGCAACGTCTACCATCAAGCTTGCCAATGGTGCGTCTGCGGTTCTGTTTTGGACAATGCAATTCTCAAGTTTTGACAGTGTACGCGATGGGTACGGAAAATCGTAGGTGCGAAGGATGGTCATCCTGGTTTATTTGGTCGCGCGTCTAATGATGCTGCTCAGGCCGCCGGAGCAGTACATTCCTCCGGTGATGGAGCCCTACGAATTTGTGGTTTTCAAAGCATCTGAGGTGAAAGACATATCCGAAGATATCCCACAACAACGTCCAACTGTTCATGTGGATCCTGCCATTGTGGTGCGCGGTTCAACCTCGCTTCCCCCCATGTTCTTCCATAAATTCATTTTTCCCAGGCGTCAACGGCCGCGCGTGAATACGTGCCGCCATCTTCATACGCTCCATACCCACAACAACAAGCGTATATGGGCGGCGTGCAAGCGCAGCCCGCCCCTCCCCAGCCGCAACAGCGTGTAACTCCCAATAATGCATCAATCCATTCCGCCGCCGCCTCCCTGGACGCTGTGCAGGGTGCCATCCGCGACCTCCACTCAGCCCCACGGGCACCTCGTCGTCGGGGCCCTTCCGGCAATGGCAACACACGCTCCGCCGAGAATGCTTCCCCCGCTTCCGCGGCAGGTATCAACGTACCTACGACGGACTTCGACTTCCAAGGCAGCAACGCCAAGTTCGACAAGGTGCACCAAGTGGACGAGAGCGCGGAAGATGACAAGGAAGATCATCCGCCGCCGGCCTACGATCCCTCGTCCTCGTTCTTCGACAAGTTGTCGGGCGGTGGAGGTGGAGGGAGCGGCCCTGGTGGCCGCGGTGGACGGGGCCGTGGTCGTGGACGGAGCCGCCGTGAGGAAGAGCGTGAGCGGAACGTAGCCACGTTCGGTGAGCCTGGAGGTGTCGGGATGATCGGCGCTGGTGCGTATGTTCGCGGCTGGGGAGAATTTGGCCACAATCGCTCGGGCCGCGGCAACGGCGTCTACCCCAATGGACGCGGTGGCTACCGCGGACGTCGCAGGGAGCAGGCAGCATTGGGCGGTGCTCAGTAGTATGAGGTAGTGTGGTGAATGTCTTGCGTTTCCTGTCTACTCTGTCCTCGTTGGTATATCGCACTTTGCGTGTTGTGACGTTAATGATGATCTGTGATGTTTGTGCTCTTTTATTTCTGTGGGTCCAAACTCTTGTGCCGTCCCTCTTCCCATGTCAGTGAGTACCACAACTCGTGATAACGATTGACTGTCATTCCTAATCATTCCCGTCCGTGCTTGGAGAGTACAGGTGAGGGTATCAACCTGTGGTAGGATGCTTCATATTGATCGTGCTTTCCAGCCAACTGCGAACTGCCTTATATGGTTATTTCTCGATTCGATATCCCTTACCTTGAATACAGTCAGTTCTCATATTCTCTTCATCATAGTATGCTTTTCTTTCCTGTCACACTACTGTTTCTTACTACCCAACTCGTCTTGGACCCAGTATTGGAGACGTACACCACGGTCACGTGCGAGTTGGGTGTTGCAGGCAGGCAAAGTATCACTACTCGCAGTCGCCAGACATGTAAAGTCCGACTTGAGGTCTCCCTCAATGGACAAAAATGTAACACAAAGAAAAGAACTCGTAGTCGCAATCTTCGCGGACACCGCCGCCAGAGCGAGGAAGATGAAGGCCTCAGAGAAGATATTCAGCGAGTGGCCATTTCCGAATCAACCCCCTCCGACATTCTCATATCTCGATTATACCTTCTCGTGGTCCTGGCAATAGTTTGCAGCGACATGCCATAATTGCGGCAGCCAGGACGTACGAAGCCATCTGCAAACGGACAATTTGACTCTCCCGAAAATCTACGTATGAAAACCAATATTTTTTTTCGTTGCGTCGTTCTGGTGCGTTTCACGTCGACATGGCCATTGTTCGTTTCAGTATCGTCCCAGGTAAGCCGTTCGATTCTTCCTGGGTGCGGCGTTTTCTGTATGCAGCCACGCTCATGCCCGGAAACGTAAGCGGCAATCGTATGTAAAGCATGGAGACTCGTTTGTACTGGGCACGACCCAGATCTCATGAAATGCGTACGTGCTCTTGCTTCGACTGCTGTTCCGACTTCCATCATATTCACAACCGTTTTTTTGCTTTCGCCTTTGTACGCCTTGGCCTATAGTGCTGCCGTGTGAGCTGCAGTTGAAAATCCTGGTACGCTCTTGGTTCATTCATTGACCGCATCCCAGTTGATGCCCGCAACCAATCAAACTATTGTGGCGTCGGCCACTCGGATGGAGGACACGAAGTTGATTATTCTGATCGTGCTGAGTATCGTGCATGCTGGGCTTCCATCACATAGCAACTGCGGCAGTCTCGTTTGTGTAGGCGGTGGATGACCGTCGCTGCTGGAAGCAGGGGAGGAAACGCCGTTCACGAGTCAAGGATTGCATTAGTTCTTGGTGCAAGATCACAGTTAGGATAGCCGTGCTTATAGCTCGCGATGCGAGTCTTCGCTGTTTCCTGTATACGGCTCGCAACCGACGGTATGCGGTGCCCGTGACGTGAATACGATCCAGATATCGACAACTTCCATTTGCATTGTTTAAACGATATGCGCCACAAGATAAGGCACGTTCAGCATGAACCTGATCGTGCGCGTAGGAATTAAATAATATATGTAAGGGAATATATTATTTACTGTGCATAAGATCAATATTCGAGGGGTTGGGGGAAAGGAACGACCCGGGATATGTGTAATTCAGATGGCCCGGGGACGGTCCTGAGCGTCAGAGGGTGTCGACGACTCCTGTGTGCATGTCAGCAAAGCACCGAAGAAGCCGAGGTACCCCACGGAGCGTAGCTCGACTGCCCGAGCTCGAGGTGTGTGCTGACGCGAGGTTCCCCCAAGGAGGTACGCGGAGTGCCAGAGTCATGATCTATTGGACTGTGTCTAAGTTCGAGAGGCGTTCAGCAAATACAGGTGTAGCAAAGCAAATACAGGTGTGGAGCAGTACATCAGCAGCAAGTGTCCAGTCTAGTGTTGCCGCGGTCCGGTTCAGTCCGGTTCTTTCAAAAATTTTCAGAACCGCGAACCGGACTTGAGGTTCGGTTCAGGCAAAGTGCCGAACCCTGGACCGAACCTCGCAGAACCAGAACCGAGGTCCGGTTCGGGTTCTGAACCGGGTTCGGGCCAAGAAACATACATGTGTCTGTAGTAGACAGGAATACATGTACTGTCAAATGGTTAATTTACACACACAAATAAATCAAGTTACTGACCTTTTCAGGACTGCATCGGATGTGACACGAATGGCCAGCAGTTGGCCAGGGAGGACGTGGTGCGGGATAATGATAGACTTCGCAGTGCCTCGAAGATATATTCCTTGACAAGACAGCGCGAAAATTGTGTGGACTCGCAGTGGCACAGATTAGTGAGCGGTGGAAAGCTCTGCGTGCGTCACGTCTGCGTCTTCATCGTCGGCCAGCCCGCACACGAATATGCCTGTCATTTGTCAAACCGGGGCTAAAGTCAATAATTACTGCACAGCGAAATACGGACACAGACTTACAGAGGATAGCGTCCATTTGCAGTGAGTGCTGGTGATGCGGCAAAGATGAGAAATGCACTCGAACGCAGCTGTGGCCCCCGAAACGGGGCAGATGACGGGTCAAGCATGCCCTGCAGCTCGCCTTCTGCCATCGCGATCGCCTGAGCCTGCAGCGCGTGCCACATGCGCCCACGCGTCATACCTTTGTTCGCTTCATCGGTGATGGTATTGACAGCTTTGTGCTGAACGAGTGCGGATGGCTCGTGGGAGAGCGAGTAGAGCTGCGAAAAAAAGGTCGAACTGTGTTGGCGCTTCTTCAACAGAGAGAAACACCAGCAAACGTACGAGAACACGCTTGAGCATAGTCAGAGAATTGCTTGACAGACGGTCGTATGATGTGAGGCGTGGTCCGATGCAGTTGATGAGCTTTGTACTGCAAAGACATGCACACACCTTCGCATTGCAGTCAATGTCCACGGTGAACACCGGTGAATAGTCAGAGAGGGACCTACCGATCAACGTTGTTTTGAGGTAGGCCCTGCTGGGCAGGCTGGGCGACTGCACACCTGGAAGTACACTTTCGTTTACGTGTTTACGTCGCAAGTAGTGAACTGAATGATAGCCACGGCTAGGGAGGATGCGCACTTGACAGCAGGATCATCAAAAGTGAAAGAACTCGACGAATCAAAGCGGGCATGAGTGTTTTTGAATTTAGTACCGATCATGGCTCATTGATCGCCATGGCGGCGCTCCTCAGAATTACTCACCGAGACTCCTGTACGCGGTCTTGCGGCACTCAGGTTCGCCGGTTTGAACCGGGTCCGGAAAATTTTTGCTAGGCCGAACTCCGAACCGGACTTCGGGTCCGGTTCGGGAAATATGCCGGACCTCGGACCGAACTTCGGGTTCGGTCCTGTAGGTTCAGGTCCGAACCTGGGTTCGGAACTGGACCGCGGCAACACTAGTCCAGTCACAGTACAGTATCATGTAAGTCCGGGATAACTAAATTTTCAGTACTTTGGAATGAGGCGATGGCGGAACGAACACGTCGAAAGTCTCTAGATTTGTAAGCAGCATGTGTATGGAAAGGGATAATTTCGTCTAAGCGTCGCCAGTAGAGCAGGAAAGCAAGGGACGACCATCCCCCGGTGAGTGCAACCGTGCGGGGGTCGATGCCCATGAGGAGGAGTTCTACAGCTCCGCCAATGCGGAAGCTGTGGCCATTGAGTGCGATATGACCTGCTGTTGTCCAGATCATGTTGCAGCGGTCTAGGAGAGTCGTCTTTGTGAGTGGTGTGAATCCGCGAGGATCAGAATCATCTTTGAACGCAAATAGAGGGGCATGGGGTGGTAGGTCCGAGTTTATCTGGAGTAGGTGGTGGACCATTGCACGGCGTGGGCATAGGTGATCATCCCTCGCTGTGAGGCGCACACGTGCACCTTTTTCTTTCGTGGTTTTGGACCATGGGATATTGAAGTAAACAACATCAGGAAAAAGTCATTTGGCCGAAAATAGACCTCGGCAAACCTTGGATGCTTTAAAGCTTTCCAGGGTGCTAGGGCAACAGGGCTTCCTGAGATGCTCGGCGAGCATCTCGTCGCTTGTCACTTGCATTCGGAGATACCTGGGACGCCCTAAGTCAACTAGAAGCTCCCTTGATTCAGCTTACCAGGTCATATGCATTCAGGATTTTTGTAGCGTAAATATCTTTTACAGCTCACAATAACCTTAAATGATCTTGGAACACCATATAAACAGTTCAAAAAGGTCAAATATATTCATAAAATATATATAATACAGGTATAAAATACACTACAGACATATATAAAAAAACCATAGAATAAGAAAAGAATACAACCTGACAAAAAATGAGTATGCTTATAGATAGAAGATCAGTGAGCTCACCTAGTGGCGATAGACCAAAAAAGAGAAGAGCGAAATATAGACTTGAAGAATAGAAGAACATAAGAAAAGCCCTACAAAAAGATTAGTATGTATATAAGACTAGTACAGAAATTCACCGCTGCAGTGACACTAGTTGCTAGGCTGAGCTCATATGGCAACCATGAAGAAGTAGAGGTGGTGACTTGGAGGGGGTATGGTCTTGAGGAGATGAGCTGAACAAGCTGAGAAGATCAGTATAAGAGCTGAAGGAATTGAGGAGATAGATGTACCTGGGGAGCATCTTGCAAAAATCACCACAGTGCTTGAGGAGTGTTTGAGCTAGATGAACAGTGAAAGCATAGAATAGATACAAGAACAAACAGAAACAGAAACAAAAAGAACAAGCAGAGCAAGTAAAAAAAAAGCAGGAAAAGAGAAGGTCCAAGGAGAGAAGAAGATGGTAGGAGACAAGAGGACTTGTGCGCCAGAAAGTTCTAAGTCCCGAGCTCAACAATTAGCATGTGACTTGAATGAGTCATGGCAAAGTTGGTCGAATAGGCCAGCTTTTCGACCACTTTCCATTTTTGGAAAGACAAAATTTCACCGACGTTTTGATGGGGTAATGTGCGCATTTAGTGGCGCGTTTTAACGGTCCAATTTTCATCAAAATCGGTCCAGCCATTCTTGAGAAATTGGGCTGGCAAGTTGGGAACTTGCCAGAACTTGCCAGCTCAATTTCTCAAGAAAGGCTGGACCGATTTTGATGAAAATTGGACCGTTAAAACGCGCCACTAAATGCGCACATTACCCCATCAAAACGTCGGTGAAATTTTGTCTTTCCAAAAATGGAAAGTGGTCGAAAAGCTGGCCTATTCGACCAACTTTGCCATGACTCATTCAAGTCACATGCTAATTGTTGGGGCCTGACCCACCCCAACACAAGTCATCAGGAAAAACCCCAGTTTGTAAATGAGCAAAACTACATAGAATAATCAGAAATTTAGCAGAAAAAGCGGATAATTATTTTCATTATCAGCCAAAGTCACATTATTCAAACGTACTTTGCCTCGGGGTTAAGAGCAGGATAATTTAGCAAAAATTCAAGATAAATAACAGCAAAAACACCCTAAATTTCCCACATTTATAGATAATCAAACCTCATATTTTCATACAATATCAGCCATATTTGAGGTCTTATTACGACTAACAATTTCATAGATACAAATTACATATCTCATTCATCTGCTTTCCTACTCGGGAATGTCAATGCCTGCAAGCATCTGCTCAGCGGTAGCTACCATGTCAATTTTCTTCACCCTGCGAGCATCAAATCAGATCAAAACAACCATTTGAGACAATATACTCACTTCAACTTGTCATATATTGTCGAAACCAGATCACGATACCACATCAGGTTCTTCGCGCGCATCCGTGTGAGCATTATGATGTGTGCCTCGTAGATTGATGAATAAAAGTTGCTGGTAAATGCAACGGGCTTCTCCTCCCCATCCTTCCAGTCGTTGAGATTTGAATGAAGCTGTCAATATATATTGTCAGAGCACAACTTCACGAAACATGAACAAAATGACTTACAACTGTCGCAGCAAACACAATCATTTCCTTCGGAATCTGGAGGCGCTCTTCGAAGCCACTGCCTTCCAGATCGAGGAACTTGCTAGCATATCGCGGGTTTCGGCCCATCGACTTGTTGTCATCAAAGAAAGCTGACAGTATGTCAAGCACCGGCTTGCAGACGTACGGCTGGTCCTTGGAAAGCTTGACCCAAGCCTAAAGGAAACAATAAATAGACAATGGAGTAGTGAGATAGCCGAGAGACGTACATTGCCATTCCATCGTCTGGGATGGATATACCTATTTTCGGCCAGTAGACTCGTGACACGCTGCTTGCAGTCATCACCGATCCCAAGCTGATAAGCAGCGATAGCCTTAGCTCCCCGCTGGTGGAACACGCTGCGGAACAAGGGAATACGTGCTCCAATCTACATTCATAGTTGGCATTCCAGAGATTCTAAAATACAAGAGAACTCACTAATTTACCCAGCTGCTTGACATAGTCAAGATCAATGCTCAGCCGATGCTCAATCTGCTCGCATTTGGCCTTGTCGATGGGAATTTCAGTATCGTGGAGCGCAGCGATGAGAGCATCTCGCTGGTAGGTCAGCTTCTTTCCGTGCTCAGGAAACGCATGAGTAAAAATGATATCTGCTTTGATGGCAGCAATAGCATAGTTGAGTAAAACATTGATCTCCACACTCTGCTCACGCTTCCCAATATCCGTCGCACCACGACGATTGGCAAGTCGAAGGTAGTCCGGCCACTGCTGCTCATTCTCCACCTTGACGATCTTATGGCTGCCTTTGTGAACATCACTATCTGCTGCCGACGATGCTGCCGACACATCATCAAGCGCCCACTGAGGAATCTGGACATACTTGGGTTATTGCATTGCAAACAGATGTGATGTGCAATTACCTACCTCCGCCTTGATAGCTTCTTCTCGACGGCGAGAGCATTTCTTGGTATGGGCCATGGCTTGGGCAGAGTGGCTGGGCGATACAAAATTGGTTTCTTCCTCCTCCTCAAGATCGTCCATGTCAACTTGATGATGCAAACGTTTACGCACAATAGACTGGAGAACATCAGCAGCAATAACAAATCAATTTATAATTTATACCTTCTTGACGTCACGCTTGACTGCAGCTGACTTCTGTAATGCCAATGCTTCCCATTCAGCTTCAGACTGAAGAACAAACCATTAGCGCAGTATGGTGGAATGACAGAATATGACACCTCGTTATCCAAAGCGTCTGAATCAGACGTCGGAGGCGGACTGCTGCTTGACAACATATGGCGACTGTGCGAAGCTGCTCGAGCAGCATCCTCGAACTCCTCGTCCACACTCAGGGCACCTTCCTCATCTGAAGACACATCATCATAGGGAATGTATGCACGCTGATGTTTCATTGAACATCCCGTATGTGAAGCAAAAGAAAACTAAACTCACCTCGGCATCCAAAGCAGCCCGAACGGCCTTGTCCGAACCCAATTTGTCCAGATCGTCGTCGTCGTCATCATCGTTGTCGTCGTCCAGTTGATCAGGCGAGTCCGTGCCAGGATGATATTCCTCCTCACTGCTGGGTACATTGTCGTCGTCGAAAGTATCAATGTTGTGAGATAACGCAGTGTCCGCTGAGGGCACCGGGGTACTCTGTATCATTGTCTTGGCTATACAACAGGCAGCCTCATCCATGTAAATTATGAAACTGACAAGGAATTGTACATACCACACTTCTTTTGGACGCCCTTCTTTGGTACAGTCCTAGGCGGGCATTGAATAGACGTCTCATCGTGATTATCTTCCTCATCTTCCGAGAACGCAGCGTGAGGAGGACGTAACGAACCTGTGTGAATCAGTGAGTACAAATACACATGTATTGCAAACACAACCCTACGCTTAGGTTTGCTTGACTGGGCTGTTCGAATCAGTGCACAAACCCTCAAAAATACCATATGGACTCACCAGATTGCTGACTCTGCACCATTTTCATGGCCTCCCACTGCTGTCGCTGTTCGGCATGCTCATCCCGCTTCTTGCAACCTGTTGCATCTAAGACAGTATGAGCGAACCACCAATAACCATTACATGAGCTCACCATATATCACATTGAGCGCTTTTGCGGCCGCCCTACGAGCAGCTGGGCCTCAAGTCAGCAATATCCAGTCAAGACAAGACGAGATACAGCTTACGACGCTTTTGGCTCTGCTCGGCCATCGTCGGTGTGGGATGCAACCACGGTTACAACAGCCAGAGGAAGATTATATATACCAAGTTTCTACCTATCCGATTACCACCGTGGCGGCACACACCAGTCATGAGCGAGATTCACCTCGAAGCTTTGCAGGTTGTCGAGATCGAACTGAATGAGTCTGTGAGCGGTCTGGAGATGCATCAGCCCCCAATACACAAATTTATCAGGAATTATCACCCTACCGAACACGCATCCTGTTCCAGAGCTAGAGGAGAGGCATCAAGATGACCCGACTCCAAAATCATGGGATAATGCTGACTATATGCCGTGCCACCAGGTTATTGCATTCTAGGACATCTCCTCCATCGGTGGATGACCCGAGTGGGATGTTACGGCTGTAATTTTGACTACATGTTCGCACAAGAAGGTTCACCTCGAGATAGTCACAGATTACCCCCTGATCAACACCAAGTGAACTCATAATAAACAGGGGCCAGGATAGAAAGAGGCCATGTTACTTTTGCATAAACACAACACAGATGGAATGAAGATTCCTAACAGAAATATTCTCAAAACAGCGGAATGAGTAGCAGTACACTGAAGTGGAGAACGACCTACTTTCTTGCTGGCCATAGACTTCGGAGGCTGAGGAGGTGTGAACAAGCCGCTTGACTCGTCCTCCGGCAAAGCACCAAGCTTCAGCCACAAGCATCGACTGACCACTCGGCTCGTCTTCCGGCGAAGCACCAAGCTTTAGCTATACAATCAGCACATTGCAATTGGCGCCGCACAGTCTCCAGTTTTGCTCTCATTTCGGATATAGGAGTGACACAACGCTGATGTATGAAAAGAAATGCTAGATGACGCACCAGCATGGTACACGTATTTGCCCGCCGGTGCAAATGAAGCATGTACTTCGAGATAACTGCCCTGCAGCTTGAGCGTGCCGATGGCCTTGACCACATCCTTCGTGAAGCCCTCTTTGCAAATGGGTGACCGATGCGAGTCAGATAGCGAGACAACTGTGGCGCTGAGTTCGATTACTTTTAGTGCGGTGAACTGGGCGATGTTTCTGGCACCCGAAATGGCGACGCGTGTACTCGTGACACCAAAATGGCGCTGTGGGCAGGTGCGGGCAATCATCTGAAAACAATTGTAAAAAAAGAAGGGTAGCGAGTAAACAAGTCGGAAAGCGTACATGCTTGATGTAGTAGATTAGACCATAACTAGTCGCCTCAGGACGAATGTAGCTTCCACCCCAGTCTGCACCTTTGCCTGTCAGAACGCTGATGAACTCGTTGCGCATTTTGCGGTATGCGCCAAAGAGGAAGCCGATCTCGCGTCTACCTGTGCCAATATCTCCGGCTGCAAAATGACACAACCGCTACTTCAGTCATAGATTAGAACTCGATAACTATAGGACGTACCCGGGACGTCTGTATCCTGACCTATGTGGCGCGACAACTCGGTCATAAAGGCGATGCAAAAGCGAGTGTCAACACGTCGAGTGTCCATGCTATTACACCGCTATGTGTGGGTCTCTCGTGAAACGAACAAGGATCAGACGCGACGCACCGAGTGTAACGGATAGATGCATGAGATCGACGCACAACCCACCACGGCCGATGACTTTGTGATGCTTGAGATCAGGCTCTGCAGTGTGCATCAAGCCGACGTTGTCTAGAGTGAAGACATGGCTCCCCAAATCAACATACGTACCAAAGTATTCCCAAGTGACGAGTTCGGGAAAGCCGCAAGTGACAAGCTTGCAAAGGTACATGGAGAACATCTTTTTACAAATCTCAGTCTGTTGCGCATCGAGCGTGAGCTCATGGGGACTACCCATTGTTCTGCCTTCCATGCCGCTGCCCGCATGAGGTAAGAAGACCTTTGTGACATTGAATTTCAAGAAATGATAGCAGCAGACATCAACGACGAAGCGGGGTATCATAGAGAGGAGAGTGGATCGCTCGGCGAGACAATCCATGTCATCGTCCGAAAAATAGATGGACTTGCACAGATAGTCAACATGGTCACACTTGCAACTAGATGAAATAAGGGTGACGCACTGGGACACATTTGAGGCGTGTGGCGGTCAAATGAAAGAACGCTGTAGGTGGCAGCACTTTTCGGTGGCACCTGCCTCACGGTATGAATCATCGGGCGCCTCCGCTACGCGCGGCTTTGCTGATACGGTTGTATTGGAGTCGGTGGAGCTCGAACCGGCCATTGTGGGATCGTCTGGCGATTTTTCATCCCCGTTGATTGCCTCGGCGTGCATGGGAGGCTGGCATCTGTCCTTCACATGGGGAAGCGAGGGAGCCGACTTGAGTTTTGCAATGGCAGATGCCCGGCGAACGCGCGTCTGTTCCGAGATCTCCACAGGGCTCAGCAGGCCGGATGAGCAACAATCCAGTTCACTGCAAGGGAATGCCCTGCCAAGTGTTGATACAGATAATGCAACAACTACGGACGTACCTCTTCGTTGAGCGTGCACGCCTGCGCGCTGTGCATGTACACCTCGTTGAGCGTGCACGCTTTGCCGCTGAGCATGCAAACCGGTAGTTCCTGGGGTGTCGAGTGAGTGTGTGCAAGCCATTGTTGACTGTGCGTACCTCTTCGTTGAGCGAGCACACCTGCGTGCCATGCATGCACACTTCATCGAGCGTGCGAGCCGGAGGTTCCTGGGGTGTCGAGTGAGTGTGTGCAAGCCGTTGTCGACCGTGCGTACCTCTTCGTTGAGCGAGCACACCTGCGTGCCGTGCATGCACACCTCGTCGAGCGTGCGAGCCGGAGGTTCCTGGGTAGGGAGTGGGTGTGTGCAGGCCGTTGTCGACCGTGCGTACCTCTTCATTGAGCGAGCACATTGCCTCCCTGCTGTGCACGCACACCTCCTCGTTGAGTGTGCGCGATTTGTCGCTGAGCGTGTATGTTCGGTGTCGCAAGATGGTGGCAAGATTCAAGGGCTACAACCTTCAACAAAGTCATGGACATACTCAGAAAGGAGATCGTTTCCTTTCTGAGACGTCACATGATACATTGTTGACTTGGGTTCGGAGGCCACCTCGCAAGCTCTTGTCCGCTTCACTTTCATTGCTCAGCCAGCATTGCCTCGCCGTCTTTGTCCTATGCTTTGGCTTTATCCCCAGTGAAAAGTCCGGGCCGCAGGGATGATGTAGCATGATCGAGTTACGTGCTAGCAACTAGAAAACTGTGTGTGATGGTCGCAGTAAGTTGTTTTTTTTTTGAAGTGATTACTTTGCGTACATTTGGGGATGTCGGGCTCAGAAGGACCGAATTTACGAGTGCATTCATCACAATAGCAGGCGTCACGATCTGGAGGCATCAACGAGGTTGTCATCGTGAGCCAGTCCAAATAAGGAAAACCGTGCAAACTCGAGGGTCGAGTTTGCATGGTTTTCCTTATTTGGACTAGATGCCGAGCCCAGTTGCAAGGCTACGTTCTTCCACCCTGACTTTAAACTGCGCTTCATCGGTCCCGGTTGCCTCGTGCTGGTCATTACTCTACATACTTCTGTGTCTACACTCGCGACCAATATCTTTGACTTTGTCCTTTTGATATACAGATTTGCCCAATGTCTCAGTCTTACACTTGCCGTGGATGCCTCAGGCCAGGCTTTACTCAGTCCGGCCTCATTCAGCACCAGCGCCTCTCCAAAAATACCGCCTGCCATGCTGAATTTGAGCATGCCGACAACTATCTACCAGTGAAGCTTGTGGCTCGTGCGCCCACTGGTGAGGCTGTGATGGACCCTGCTCCTTCTGCGCCGATCCTCGAGTTTCAAGGAGATTATTTTGGATCTGCGGCAGACTACCATGATGACCCATTTGGCCAGGACAAGGCAGGAGAAGATGACGAGTCAGAGGTCGATGATGACGAAGGCATTAGTTCTGAGCGAAGTACCAGCAAGGATGAAGAGTCCGAGCGAGAAGATCCTTGGGAACCAGTCCTGCCGCCGTTCAATCCTCAGGTAGCTGGTTTAGACAGTGAGGATGTCGACATCGAGGAGGAATACGATACATGCCATGCGCAGGCTGAGGCCAGACTTCGCGCGGAAGGCATCTTTATTGACCGTTACCCCTCTTCTCTCGCTGGCAAGCCAGTGGACCGCGATCTAACCTCAGACGAACTTTATGCACACAAGCTCGGTGCGAGAAAACAAAGATGGGCTCCATTTTCATCTAGACGAGATTGGGAGGTTACACGGTGGGCGAAGCTTCATGTAGGCGCAACAGCTTGGAACGAATTCTTAGCCATTCATGGTGTACGTTTTTTTCTTATGTGTATTTTTTTCATTAACATGCTATGACAGGTGCCTCTGGCCCTTGGCTTATCATACAAGACCGTTGGGGAGATGAATGCGATCATTGACCACGGGATTCCTGGTCGGCCATGATTCCAATGGCGGGAAGTCGTCATTGTGGGACAACGCTTTGAGGTTTACTTCCATGATATTATGGAGTGTATCAAGGGCTTATACAGTGACGCGGAGTTTGCAGAACATCTCGTCTTTGTTCCTGAGCACCATTATACTGACGAGATGAAGCGGAACCGTCTTTTTCATGATATGCACACAGGCAATTGGTGGTGGAAGACACAGGTGAGTCAAAATTTCCTCCAATAAACAAAATTGCATCTAATTCTTTGCACAGCAATGTGTCGAGAGGACGCATCCAGGGGCGACAATTGTTCCCATCATTATTTCATCGGACAAGACGCAGCTAACGACGTTTCGCAACAAATCGGCCTATCCCATTTATCTAACGATCAGAAATCTTCCCAAGGAGATTCGACGAAAGCCATCAAGACATGGTCAAGTGCTTCTTGGTTATCTATCAACGTCGAAGCTAGAACACATCACTAACAAGGCAGCACATCGTCGTACACTCTGTAATCTATTTCATTCCTGTATGACTATGATCACTCGTCCTTTGCGTGAGGCTGGAGCGAGCGGTGTATTGATGCAGAGTGGTGACGGTGTGGTGCGCCGTTGTCACCCTATACTTGCCTCATATGTCGGCGACTATCCAGAACAGCTTCTTGTGGGCTGTCTAAAGAATCTGAAGTGCCCGTCATGTACTGTCGACAGGGATCATCTGGGGGACCCTCTACCAGACCTCCCCAATCTCGAAGATGCTGCACACTTTGATCCTGGTGGTGGCTCAAATCCTGGACGTGATCTCGAGGCCATACTTGATGCGCTCGAACTAGGAGATATCGGTGGCCTTGACTTTTGGCGTGCTTGTAAGGCTGTCAACATTAAGCCCGTTGTCCATCCATTTTGGGAGAAGTTCCCTTACGTCCATATCTATCGTTCCATTACCCCCGATATTCTCCACCAATTGTACCAGGGTGTTGTTAAACACCTCATTTCGTGGATCCGGTCTGCATGTGGCAGCGATGAGATTGATGCTCGTTGCCGTCGTCTCCCACCGAACCACCATATCTGTCTCTTTCTCAATGGAATTTCGCATCTCACGCGTGTGACCGGCACTGAACATGACCAGATATGCCGCTTCCTCTTAGGTCTCGTTGTCGATGTTCCTCTCCCACATCGTATGTCCTCCACACATCTGCTACGTACTGTACGGGGCATCATGGACTTCCTTTATCTCGCACAATATCCCGTACATAGCTCGGAGACGCTCGTGGCTCTTGATACAGCACTCGCAGCATTCCATGAGAACAAGAGTATTTTTGTTGATCTTGGGATACGTGAACATTTTGACATTCCGAAAATCCACTCTATGAACCATTATCACTGGTACATCGAGCAGTACGGGACGACGGACAATTACAATACTGCTTACACAGAGCGCCTGCATATTGATCTCGCCAAGGACGCATATTGTGCAACAAATAAGAAGGACGAATATTCCCAAATGGCTATTTGGCTCGAGCGCCGTGAGAAGATATTTCGGCACATGTCCTTCATTGCAAAACGTGATGCATATGAAGCTGCTCAACGGGAGCATGAGGAGCAAGAGAACAAGTATGGGAGTGTAGGTGCAACACTGTCACCATCATCTACCACTGATCATGCCCCTGTCAAAATTCCACGTCTTGTGCTGCCACGGACACAGAAGATGAGCAAACACCCTAGTCAAAAGCACATCCCACTGAGCATCATTGAGACTCTTTATGGAGCAAGGTACTTCCGTGATGCTTTGGCACGGTACATCGCAGAGTGGTCTTGACCTCCCTCTGCCACTCATCCAACAAATGCACAAATTGAAGCGAGGGCAGAAGACATTCACCTCCCATTTTGCCACCTCTCGGTTTATCACCGAATCAAATTCACGTCCATTGATTCTTTTTCCTCCAATCTTGGACCAAATCATGCCAATGTTATTGATTCCATCCATGTTCAACCGTCGTATATCAATCGCCGAAAGCACACTGTTCCAGAGCGATTTGATGCTGCACTCATTCGAATCAATAAAGAGGCAGCAGAATCAGGTGATTTTCGTAAAGGTGAGCACTGGTAGTAATTTTGTTACTTATTTAATTAAGTTTGTGTGGACGTAATGTCTATGGTGCGCACGGCCTAGCCACCACTACTTTTGTACAAAGAAAATTAGCACCTTCGAATCTTAGAAAATTCAGTATTCCATTGGGGGAAATGCTTGAATTCAGTAGAGGAACAAAACCCCCAAGGGGATAAGTCATATCTTCGAAGTCAAAAGAGTAATTGGTTTGAGATTGAGCGCTGACTCAACATTTCCTAATATGGTTATTACCAAATCGGGAAATTACATTCAATGGTGTGTAATATCAAAAATAAAACATGCCAATCACAGGTCAAGTATCTGTGCAACATTTTCGGAGACACGACGGTGTGAAGTGTATTTACGTGAGCTGAAACTTGATTGCGAAGAACGGGGTGCAGGCCGAGACTTCTTACATCGTGCATTGCGAGCAGCAGCAAGCTGGGAGGTCTTCGATTTCTTTTTTCGGCCAGATCCTGGCATGAAGTACAGTGTATGTAAATGTAAAAGCACTCAAAATTTTGATTTTCATTTGTGTACATCTTCTACATACGGCCATGTTACTATATTGGGATGGCGGTGAGTCTCACAGCTCGCGTTGCCGACCCAGATTGAGCGCTACGCAAATGTAGTGGTGGCTAGGCCGCGCGCACCATAGGCTATCGAGTTGGACAAGTGCATGTTATATTCACACTTCCATCAGCCACAGTGAAGACATGGTTTCCTGATACACCTAACCTTCCAAAACATTTTGCGTATGTTGAGTGGTTCTCACCATTTAAGCCTCAACCAGAGCCCAACCATGGTATGTACAAAATCTCATGTTCTCATACTGTACAGGGAGAGCGTATTGCAAGCATAGTACCAGTTTCACTTATTGTATCAAGTGTATGGCTGTCACCAAAATTGGGTCCAGTGGCACCGCAGCATTGGAAGTCAAGTACAGTTTTGGAGGAATGTGAGACCTTTTTTGTTAGTCCATACACTGACAGATATTCTTTTATTACTATTGTGTAAAATTTTGTATAATATATGTATATATTATTGAATATTATGGTAAATTTTCGAGATAAGTAAGATATTTTTTGCATAAAATACAGTAATTTTCAAAAAGCTGAAGCAGTTTACCATAAATAAGCAAAATGTACTTAGCCTCTGTCCTAATGAAAAATAATTTCTCAAGTTTTCGAAGTGGGGTTTTTCCTGATGCCACCCAGCACGCTCCCTGCATGGAGCCCCCATCCTATTCATCAAGAAGAAAGAAGGTTCCCTCCGACTTTGTGTTGACTACTGGGGGCTCAACAAACTCACCAGGAAGGATCAGTACCTGCTCCCATTGGTTTCTGACCTTCTTGACGCCCCCCAGAAAGCTTCACACTACACCAAACTGGACCTATGCCATGCTTACCATCTTGTCCAGATTTTTCCCAGAGACGAATGGAAGACCGTGTTCCACACCTGATATGGCTCTTTCGAGTGGTATGTGGTTCCCTTTGGCCTGACTAATGCCCCCGGCACTTTCCAGTGTTTTGTCAACAACATCTTTGTGGATATGTTGGATGTCTGTGTTATCATCTACCTAGACAACATCCTCATCTACTCAGACAACCCAGCTGATCATCGCCAGCACATTTGGGAGGTCCTCCAGAGACTCCGGGAGAACAAGCTTTACCTCAGTTCCGAAAAATGCAAATGGGATGAGGACAAGGTCAAATATCTCGGATTCATTCTGTCCACCTCCAGACTCACCATGGACACTGCAAAAGTCTCCACCATCTAGTCCTGGCCCGTACCGTGAAAAGTTAAGGATACCCAGTCTTTCCTGGGGTTCTGCAACTTCTACTGCTGGTTCATCTATGCATATTCTGACATTTCTATCCCGCTCACCTGGTTAACCTGGAAGTTGGCAGAATTTTTGTGGACTCCAGAATGCCAAACCACTTTTGATACCTTGAAGTGGGCCTTCTCCTCTGCCCCGCTACTCCAGCACTTTGACCCAGATAGCCAAATCACTGTGGAAACCAATATTTCCGACTATGCGGTAGCCGGTATCCTCTCCATAATGGGTGAAGATGGTGATCTTCACCCTGTGGCCTTCTACTCCTGATCCCTCCACAAAGCCGAGTCCAATTACAATGTTCACGACAAGGAGTTATTAGCAATCTATGACTCCTTTGTCACTTGGCAACATTACCTAGAAGGCCCCAAGTTCCTGGTGGATGTGGTCACTGATCACAAAAATCTGACCTATTTCTCCATCACCAAAATGCTTACATGCAGGCAAGCTCACTGGTCCGAATACCTTTCTGGGTTCAACATGGCTGTCTGTTTCCAACCCAGGAGACTGGGAGGGAAACCAGATGCCCTCATCCAAAGGTGGGATATTTACCCTAAAGAGGGAAGTAACCACTATGACAGTCTCAACCTGTACAACTTCCACCTGGTCTTCACCCAGGATCAGCTAGCCGCATCCCTCCGAGCTATGGTTCTATACGAGCCCGTCCTTCATGCTAGCATACTCATGGACACCAAATCCCTCAACAATGTCATTCGGGCAGCAATAACTGCAATCTCCTCTCCCGATAAATTGGTCCCTCCTGTTCTCCCAACCGACTCCCAGTTGAAGGAAGGCCTTCGACTTTCCAGCATTCCAATGTCTGGCTGGATTCTCTCCAATGGCCTTCTCTGACACCGAGGTCTCCTCTATGTTCCTGACATCAGTAACCTTTGTATTCGCGTCTTGCAGTATTCCCATGACCATGTCCTCACTAGACACTATAGACAGAAGCACACCCTAGACCTGGTACAACACTCCTTTATGTGGGACGGCCTCCGAAGAATGACTTGGGAGTACGTCCGTTCCTGCACAACTTGTAACCAGAACAAGACCCCCCGACACCGACCCTACGGAACTCTCAAACAGATACTGGTCCCCACCCATCTGTGGGATTCAATTTCCATGGACTTCATCAAGCAGCTCCCAGACTCCAATGGGTACACTGTGATTCTCGTGGTCATAGATCACACATCAAAGCAGGGCATTTTCATCCCTACTCACAATACTATAACGTCTGAAGGTTTAGCCCAACTCATGCTCATTCACGTCATTTCCAAGCACGGAGTCCCCCAACATGTCACTAGTGACTGGGGCTCCAAGTTCATCTCCCAGTTCACCCAATCTCTCAGTGAAGCCCTTTCAATGACCCTCCACTTCACCGCTGGGTACCATCCTGAGGCCGATGGTCAAACCAAATACCTCAACCAAATGCTGGAGCAGTACATCTGCATCTACTGCAACTATCAACAGGACAACTGGGATGTCCTTCTCCCACTTGCCGAGTTCGTGTACAACAACAGCACCACAGAAACCACCAAGGTCTTCCCGTTCTTTGTGAACAAGGGCTACCACCCGAACATTACCATGCACCCAGAACACGATTTAGCGTTGGAGGCCGCTCATAATTATGTGGTGGATCTAAATGAGTTGCATGTATTCCTTTGCAAACAAATGACAGATGCGCAGAAACACTACCAGAAAACCAGGGACAAAGTCCGTTCCCTGGCTCCTCCCTTTCTCATTGGCGCTAAGGCATTTGTCTTATCCAAATTCATCCGAACCACTCATCCATCCCAGAAGCTCACCAAAAAGTACCTCGGCCCCTTCAAAATTATAGGATGCCTGGGTACCCATTCAGTTCAGCTGTCACTCCCAAAGGAACTTCAGGTGATCCACCCAGTTTTCCACATCTCCCAGTTAGAACCAGACCACCTGAACCCGTTTCCGGGATGCACCCAATCTCTGCCTCCCCCTGTCGTACTATATCTGGTGGCTTGGGTTCGAAGGTACTGATAAGGAGTACAGCTGGATGGGAGCTGACAATTTAGAACATGCTCCCAACCTCCTGGCCGCATTTCACTCCAAATACCCAGACAAACCTGGTCCCAATTACTAGTCTCCCACACCCGGTCTCGCTCATTCTCTTACTCTGGTTTTCACATTCACCCCATCAATTTCCCTCTGAAAAATGCTCAGATTGCACCCTACATTACAATTCAACATTTCTAATCCCCCCACAACGCCGACCTGTCACTACCCTCCACAGTCAGTGCATACCGCTCCAACCACTGCAATGTCCTTGTAGTGACCAGGACATACTGGCTCAACTCCACCCACTCATCGAGAGTTGGGTATGTCGCTTTCCATTCTGCACCCAACAGCCACTCCTTCCGTCACAACAACTCCCACAAATCTAGAAAAGTACCAGTTACATCCAAAATCACCTGGTACACCTGAGTACTTACTCTGCCTTGACCCTTCCTCTCCCAGGTTCCATACCCACCCCACCCACCTACAGATCCTCGTGATCCAACCCTCATCATCAATAACTTTTTGGCGACGGAGTTCATCCAGCTGACACTGAAGCTCATGACCATGAGCAATCAAAAGCTCATTGGTCAGATAAGTACTGTCTGACATTATTGACTGGATATCTCCTGGTCGCAAACTAAAGTATATATACCATTCTCCCATGCACAGACCATTCATCAGCTTCACACCCATCTATTACTACCATAAGATGGTACTTACAGCTTCGAGGGCTCAGCCTTAAGAGGGAGGTACTGTCATGAGCTGTTTCCTTTCACCATTCCACCTGATTTCTCCTGATCTCCTGCTCCTGCTCTCCACTCCTTCCTGGTGCATCAACCCCCATTCTTCGTCTTACCATCCATCACCCTTACTACACTCCATAATACTGCGAGAACCTACATCTGTAGTTATCAGTAACAACCCACTTACAGCCCCATAGTATTTAGCACAGTACTGATGCACCTGACTCCTGCCCGACTCCCATGTCTCCCGATGCACCCAATTTCCGATACATATATATACACTTTGTAATAACTTGTATTCCTCAGCTTGATATCTCGTTAACCACCCAATATCATAGCTTTCTTCTTCACCTGAGAAATGACTTAAGCCCTTGAAGTTCCACTGCTCTCTCTTGGTCCTCTGTCATTGAGCTCTCTGCTCTCCATGACCTGGGAGGACTTGAACTCTCTACCGCTAAGTCACTCTCCTCCCCTATGGTGCCCAGATCCCTTTTCCTCCAGCCCATTATCTCCCGTTCCTCCCTGCGAAATACACGGGTAACCACCCAGTCGATAACTAGTGGGCATTGCCAAATAGCCTCACCAAGCCTGTGATGGTCCTACTCGACAGTACCGGTTCACCTCACCCGGTTGTCCTCCCGACTCCCAGCTCCCAGTGCACCCAGACTTAACAATACTGTCACATTTGAACATGACGGCCAGCTGATCACACTCATCCTGGATGTCATTGAGGTGGCTAAGGTATGAGTGCAACTGATTCAGAGACTACACTAATACATATCTAATACTTTCGCAGTTGCACAACGGTGCCAACATGGCAGCCGAGTTCGCGAATATGCTCACAGACTTCGGTATAGAAAACAAGATCAGCAATAAGTTTGCAGTTCTATATATAAGACATCACTTACTCATCACATGTAGATCCTCAGTATCACCTGTGATAACACAACTAACAATGACAAAATGGTAACATATCTAGTAAAACTCATCGATGAGTTCATTCCTGAGAGCTGCATGCCCTGCTTCCTCCATATCACCAACTTCGTTGCATGTCAAATTCTCACGCCATTCAATATTGAACCTAAGAAAAAGGCTGACACTGTTGACAATCAGATAAGCAGTGACAATAACAATGAGGAGGATGATAACCTACAGGGTCTTGCAATTGAGAAAGAGAACAATGATGATGACGACAACATTGTGGCTTTGATTGACAATGGTGGTGCAGATGATGATGGCAAAAATGATGCAGATGATGATGAAGACAATAATATGGAAGGATGGGTAGATGAGCAGGATTATCTTGATGATCTAAAAAAAAGCCAGCTTTAGCATGTGTGCTGCCCTGTGAAGTTTATGCTGGCAAAGGTGAGATGGTAAAGGCTGATCGTTGACATTATGATTGATCGGTGGAGTGTTCCAGCTATGCAAACTCACCTTCAAGA
>KN882031.1:0-51077 GCA_000934395.1 Fistulina hepatica ATCC 64428 | reverse complement strand
ATGTGAAATAATTTCACAAAATACTATTGGACCATTCACATTTATTACTAATACAATTACTAATTTGCTGATTAATCCTCACAAATTCTTATCAATCACCTTATAAATCAGTAGGTAATAGTCATTACATATACATTTACATAGCCACATCTGTACAGTATAAAAGGCTCAGGCCTTCACCCACATAATGCATGCTTTTTACCCCCAGAGTAAGTTCAGTGCCAGAGTGCAGTTCTTGCCCTAAGTAATTCTTACAGCCTGAGAAGTTGTTCCTCAGTACTAAGTCTATCAGTAACTTGTGGCCCCCTAGGGAGGACAGAGTTTCCTCAGCCTAAAGCCCAGTTACATTTGAGGCGTAATCAGTGTGACTCTGTTTTGAGGACAGGTCCACTTGTAGTTGTTGCTAGAAGTATCCAGGTCTCCACAAAGGAACCTGTATCGTATTGACTGCTTATCGTATTTTGACTCATAACTGACTCTATATCGTATTGACCTGTGTGTCTGACTCATATCGTATTCAACCCATACTCAACTACTGCCCGGAGCTCTAAGCTCTGTAGACCTATCCACATCGGATAGCCTGTTAAAGTCAGTGACCAGTTTCCTAACAATTATGCTGCCTTAGTTAGTCATGTCTGACTCACAGTAGCACCCCCACAACATCAACCAACCAAACCTCAAATTCCCTTAGTGTTTAGTAATTTCCCCCACGAACAACCAGGTAGCCCCGTGCTAAAGACTGTACCGACCCCTATCTGGGCAAGTTAACCCACTTGCGATACGACATTGCCGCCACTCCATCAAACAAGCGATGAAAGACTGCCAATGGAAACTCAAAACGCAAGACCAAGGTGAGCACTGGTAGCTCAAGGCCATCAGCAGGGGGCACTAATATGGTGGTGACTTTACCTGATGCCAATGGATCTAGTTTCCTTGTGTTCCGAGTCTGATTTTTGTAGCTCAAAAAATGGTGTATTTAGTATTGTTGTATCTGCTACAAAACTGTCTGTCTGAATACATGTGTTCACTGTTTTCCTGTGATTGCATGATTTTTTTGCAATTTTTCGGTGATTTTTTGAGGACTTCAGTCCCTCACGATGTTGAGCGGGGTGCCCAACACCGTTGACATTGAAGCAGCGGTGGTGTCATGCCACCTGGGTGCACCTGACGTTCCCACCCTTGAAGCCTAATTAGACGGATGCATCCCATCACCAGCATCCGTCTACATAGTTAGGCTTGATTCGGATCGGCCCTAATGCATGTAACTTTTATATAATTCCACGATTTTTTTGCAATTTTTTGGTGATTTTTTGAGTCCTGGGGCCTTCGCGACGTTGAGTGGGTGCCCGACGCCGTTGACGTCATGCACGATGACGTCGAGGCAGCGGCGGTGTCAAACCTTTGACAGGCTGACATCGGGGACCGTGGATGATGATGTGTGTGGGCGAGGTGATCGCCGTCGATGGTCTTGACTCGCGCATGACGTGGTCCTCCCCAATGCGGTCGTCCCAGGGAGCGATATTGCAGGGCGGTATTGCGGTTCAGAGCGGCCGATCCGAATCAAGCCTAACTAGACGGATGCCGGTCATGGGATGCATCCGTCTAATTAGGCCTAAAGGGTGGGAACCTCAGGTGGCGTGACCGATTGTCATCATGCTCACTTGTTATCTGAGGATATGCACTTTCGTCTGTTAGTCTCTGGCAAGTGGACCATAAACATTATGCATTATATATTGGTGGCCCTTGCGTCAATTCCGAGATTTCTTTTGCATTCGCCAGCTACTTCTGTTAGTAAAGCACAAGTATGGACATCGCTAAGCCTTCGGTGGATCCGCCTCCAGCGCCAGTGTCGTCAGCCGAGAAGCCAGTCAAGGAGAGAAAACGTCGGGGCCGAGTGTAGGTAATATTTCCCCAATTACCCATGATTCTACTCACCGTGCCTCGTCGCAGTCCGACATCATGCAAGGAATGCTGGCGATTGAAGCTTCGATGCGACAGAAAAGTGAGCACCCTTCACCAGCTGGAAGTGTACTGATGTCTCGTAAGATACCATGTGAGAAATGTGTCCTCAGGTCTGTATTAGCTCTGTTTTATCTCAACCACTTTATATGGTACCGTTTCTCATACTCGTTGCAGGGGATGTGCCGCTATCTGTCCAGATGGTGAGTCCGTTCCCAACCAGTTTAGTGTAGCTATCATCTTGTTGACCTCTGTCTCCAGGATATTTGACCAGCGGCCGCCCCGGAAATCGGTGAGCTTGAAGGAGGTACAATTACCTTATCATTCGCTGATGGATTCGTCGTGGAAGGCGGCTTCTGTTGTCCTCCAAAGAGGAGCTTGAGGAGCAGATCGGCCGGTTCAACACCCGTGTTGTAGATCTAGAAGCTGTTTTGAATGAGTGTAAAAGCGATAGCTCTCCACCCCAGGATGCCAGAGATGGCTTGTTGCCAAGCTCCTTGTCATCATTGGAATCTTCACCTGCCAGCTCATGACGGAATTCTGGTTCCTCGGTTGAGCTGCCCGTCAGCGAGGAAGACAACCTCGTTGACTCCTTTGGTGCGACTTCTGTCGCATCTTTTCTACTCAAATTTCACGGTCTGTACAGGCACACTCAGTGTCCGCCAGGACGGATCATTCAATTTCCTCGGTTGTACAGCTCGCTCGGAGGTAATTCTCAGTCCTCACAGCATATCGGAAGCTTAGTCTTTCCCTCTCGTATAGTACCTCCTTCGTGTGAGCTATCCTCGTAATCAATTGCATGCGGAGCAAGCTAATGAACCTTAACAGATTCGCAAGCATCCTAGCGAAGGATCCGCATGTCTTCGTGCATCTGCATTCCAAGGCCACCTCCTTGTGGACTCGCCGTACGACTTTCCCTCAGCCGAACCCGATGGTGACCTTGCACAACAAGTCGTCGCTATGATTCCACCGGTTTCCGAGGCTATTGAGATGCTGCGGTCGTATCTGGAATACGGGAAATATATGTGCGTCTGCAGGGGACTATTGTTCAGCCCTCCATATTGTTTGATGTCGATCGCAGCTATCGGGCCATTTCACCTGAAGAGATGTATGATGAGGTCTTAGCCCTCGTGTATAAGAGAGAGTGCGTTATCCTTTTTGCCTCGAAGTGCGGACATGAACTCAAGGCTCGCCCCACTTTTCCAGCGGGAAGTTGGGCAGCTACTATTATCAGACAGTTGGCCTTTTTTACTCTGCTCTCGCGCTCGGTGCGATGTTCGCACGTACTCGGAAACCTGACGCGATGCCACCGTACAACTATTGCTTGGCTGCACAGGCGGCGCTCTCGATACGCTCACCGGAAAAATCAAGTACTTCGCTGTGGGCGATACATGCTGTGGTGCGTTTATATTCCTCGTTGATACCAAATGTGTTGACCTGACCTCCCCAGATTCACCTTGCTGAGTTCTTGGAACTCAACGAGGAAGGAATGTCTGGCTCTATGCAATCTTGGGAACTTGACGGACTCGCTGTACGCCTATCTCACAGCGTGAGTACTATTTACGCCCTTCCAGCTCGTATCAATTTCACGGAATCACTTTTCACTTAGATTGGTCTTTGTAGGTTAAACTCAGTTATTTCAATGAGATTGCCAAACTGATGTATCTCTAAGATTTGAACAGCTTGCGATGGAATTTACCCCCTCAGAAAGTTCAGCGATGCAACCGTCTGTTCTGGGATCTCTTCATGCTCGACACATGGACGGTACGTCTTCTCTATCTCGACACGTTCTCCGTTTTGTCTTACGAGGGCATATTTAGAGCTTCAACTTCGGCCGCTCAACTGCGATTTCCCTCAATTACATGGACTGCGATCTGCCATATAATGAGGAAGTCGTGAACGCGAATGGTGTCGCTGAGATGCATTGTGAGTCGTGTTAGGCGTTTCTGGTGTCGCGGACATGCTTTTTGGTGAAATGTCTTTGTAGTCAGGACATGGAAATACAAGTTCGCCAAGCTCGTACACCAAGTGATGTCCATTGCTTTTGGTGCGAAACGGCCGCCCTACGCCGTCATCCTGCACCTTGACCGCCAGGTTCGCAACTTTCCGGTACCAGAGTACTTACAGATTTTGACGGAGCCTTCTCCGTCGGACACTGCCTCGAAATTTAAAGGCGAATGGTGGATGGTGCTGTCTGCAAAGGAGACCGGTATGTCGTGTAGTGCAGGCTGATGACGCTCGAATCCCTTAACGACACTGGTGCTAGTATTGCTGAATCTGCATCGGGCGTATTTTGCAGTTGCGCTTGATCAGAACCCAGAGGAGCTTCCCATGCATCGCTATGTGCCCTCAGTCCTGGCCGCTTATCGTTCAGCGTGGCGGCTGTCGCGTGGATTCCAGCTCGTGTGGGACACAATGCCAGAGAATCTGCGACGGTTGAACCTTCCTTGGTCACGGGTGCTTTCTGCGGCTGTACGTTGCCTTTATCTATATATGGTAGTCTGGTAGGAAGTATCCCTTTAGATCGTATTGTGTCTATTCGTGACGCGCGCGCCGGCCGCCAAGATGTCGCGAGCAGCTCTGGCCGAGCTTGACCGCCTCTCCAGCCTATTTGCTCAGGCTACGCCGTCGTCCAAGACGGCTTCGAGTTTTCGTGTAAGCTCATTGACGGGCACGTATATTCATTAGCATTTGGCTGATGTTCGTG
Organism: Fistulina hepatica ATCC 64428; assembly: GCA_000934395.1. Taxonomy (NCBI): domain Eukaryota; kingdom Fungi; phylum Basidiomycota; class Agaricomycetes; order Agaricales; family Fistulinaceae; genus Fistulina; species Fistulina hepatica. The sequence continues at coordinate 46,411 of KN882031.1, read as the reverse complement.
TGGTAACAGGAATCGATTGCCTCGCTGACCCAGAAAGCACATGCGGCATTCGATCGAACACAGGCGCCACAGAATGCAAGCTCGTTGACACCAGATGAACTCGATCGGCTCGGTGGGAGAACACGATTGGTCGCGCAGGAAGCACCACCCGTGGAAGATTGTTTCCCTTACGAATATATTTTGAACGACACCGTCGGACAAGATGTGCAGGCTGCTGGGGACGTTCATATGAATGATGTCCATTCCACGATCGTGGCAGACCTGCAGTTCTTTGGTCCTCCCGGTGTATCTTATGATATGAATGCGTCGCCGGCGACATCACAGACGCAGTGCAACGGCTGCGGAAGCGCCGGTTCGACCTTCCAACCACTCCCGTCACTTTCCGCAGATGGCACACAGCAGCATCAAGATGAATTTGGGGGCATGTCTATGGCGCCCGTTCTTGACGCGACGTGGCACAATTTTGTTGGGCAGCTTGGTTTTTGACGGTGTATTTATTGTTTTGTCAGTTGCCCTTGCCCATATCTTGTTTGTGATCTCTGATCATGTCGTTTCTACGCATAACTGCTTGCCATCTGTGTATAATTTAGGCTCCGCATGCGTATTTATATGTTCGAAATGTTGGCTTGCACCTAGAATAATGTGTGTGCAGTACTGTATGCTTTTCTTTCTTTTTTGGTCGTACCCACGAGTCAAGGAGATCGGAAGGTGCGATCATGTGATCTCCATCATTGCGTTCGCGTCACACGTGGGCAACGGCGTCGATGTATCTCGTCTCGATGGACTGCATTTGCTTGCTGTTGGCTGCTGCTGGAACACCACTGTCCGAATTAGCCCGCCAGAAGGCTTTCTCGGGACCCATTGACATTGTGGCCACTGGCTGCAGATAACAGCTCTCCGTAAAGAGGCAGTCTGATAAATCAGACGAAACGATGACCAGCGAAATCAACGACCTATATATATTTGTATTTATGTAGTTACGGATATCACAACAGGCCAAGCGACGGCACGCACGATGATTTATACATGCCACGCGGACAAAAGAAAGATATCAGAATAAAATACAGGCGAAGCAGGATGGGGAAACACAATGGTAGGTTACCACACACCCTATTCAAGAATCGAATCATGCAAAATGGTCCACGGAATTCAAGGCAATAAGCGTGCCAGCACAAAAGTCCTGCAACGGTGCCCCTAAAGGCCTTTCTCGTGGCGGATATGGCGGACGAGAAGTATAATAAGGTGGATAATTATAATCTTGATGATTAGACCAATAATGAGGTGCTTGCGCTGCACAGAGGCGTCAAAAAGGTTGGAACTTCAGGAAGGTGACATTTTCAAGCCTACCCTAGCGCTGCGCTGCCTCCGCATTTCGGAGTAGAGCATGACAAGCATGAAGAAGGCCGCCTCGCGCGAGTACAGGTCCCCCGTGCAGACGCGGTATGTGCCTGGCGTAACCTCGCCGCACCATGGGTTCTTGCATGCCTTGTAATTAGCAACAATGCCAGATGACTGCTGTTCGAGCATCTATGCCAGTGCTTCATAAGTTTACAAGTCAGGCAAGAACAGCGGGAGCTCACCGTCCACCCCACGTTCTGATCGAAGCTGACAACATAGGTGCGGCCGTTCCAAGACCATGTGCGGTCCCTGAAATAGACCCGTCAGTCAAGAACAAAAAGATTGAACTGAAGTGCAAGTACGTACTTCTGGGAAAACATGCCTTCGCGCATTTTGACCTGGTCCCACGGAACACGCAAGCCTCCGATCTCGAAGGCCTGGTCCCGCCAGTAGATTGCACCAAAAGAATCCAAAGAACCAGGAGCGTTAACCGTGGTGGTATGGCGGCGCAAGTATTTCTTCGTCGTCGAGATCGTATACACCGTGCCGAGCTCCACATCCTCCGCCGTCGTATTGAGGAAATTCTTTTGAGGCATCGTCAGGGTGCGCACGACGGGGCCGACGACCTTCGGGGAAGGCTGCGGTGGCACGACGACAGTATCGGTACTATCCATAGATTTGTGGTATTTGTTTGCTCTGTAGTCGTATGTAGCTCCGTGCACTTGCGCGCTGCGTTCGATGCGAGGGTCGGCATCATGCCGTGAGAGATACTGCACGCGAGTGCGTGGTGGATACTCTTGTTGATACTGGGGCTGCTGGGAGTAGTACGGTGGAGCAGATGACATTGTAAAATAGATGTTATTTGGGACAGTCTACCACGAAAACTTTCTGGTCAGGTCGGCAAATGAATCTGAAGAAAGGTCAGTTGCGGCGCTGAAAGAAGAGCTGAACACAAGCCTGAGGGTGATTCGGAAGCCCAAAGAGATGGGCGTAGAAGAAAAGAGTTGGCGGCTGAATACATACATGTCCTCCGACGGAACACACATCGAGCCGTCGCATGCGATATAAATGCGATATAAATGCACTGGCTGCTGCGCTCATCGGACGAGTATCAGGCTATATTCGCGACAAGAAGTGGCGTACACCTGTCTGATGACGCACTCAAAGGCACTGCAAGAAGGGAAGCTCGACAAAGATAGACTCTTATTCCGGTTGAAAAGCTGTATGCGGAACATAGAACTGATAAATATAGACAGGTGTGTTTGGCCGAGAATACATCGACTCGGACGCTCACAGACTCTGTGATGGGTTACAAGAGAGACCTAGGGTGCGTGGGGGGGGGGTCTCTTTGTTTCCGTCTGGCTTCGGGAGAATGTGAACACGAAGTAAATATTGTCTGGAGACTTCCCGGAGGCGAAGACCGCGTCGCGTGACTCACTATGAGATATATCACGACATGATCGTAAGGAAAGGCGCGATGGGCGGGATTATCCAGCTCTTTGCAGCTACCGCGTACCATTGATGCATACTTACCCTTACACAGGCGCTCACACAACTAGATCTTTGTCTACACTGGACATGGATCACGACGTTCGAGTTCGTGGCCGTATTTACGCAATATCTGCAAGTAAGCGGACCGAGAAACCGCGATATAACCCACAACAGAGTGTCAAGAATGTTGAGCGGAGTGAATAAGGTAGGTGGTTTCCTATTGCTTCAACTTGGAATATAGCCGTCCACCATGTCACGACAATGAGGACGTAGACTGGAGGTGTTGGTAGGCTTATCAATTCCGCATGAAAGGATTGATGTCGATACACCCTCTTAGGGCTTCACGAAAGAAAATACGTGAGCGTTCTTACACCTGTATGAGATTTCTACTGATTATATTTCTCGGGACGCGCCCGAGGCTCAGGTTTTAGGTGTACACTGTTTACAGAGGAAGAACATTGAGATCGTTTTTTATGGTGGCCCAGGCAACGAGGAGTTTACTGCTTTGACAGCTCGCTTAGTATGTCACGACTTCGACAGTCAGAGCACTGTTCTGCGCTGCCAGTATTGGATTGGGCATGGTTCGTTGTATATTTGTTCTCGGATGTTTGGATCTCATGATATACCTGTGAAATGTGTGGCCTCAGCTGCATGTCCGTTCCAATACCGACTGCAGAAGATCTCAAGGCCCCCGCGTGAACAACGTGCGGATTCGCGTCTTTTGCTCACGTATACATGCTTTAGATCGATTCTAAAAAGGGTAAGTCTTTCCTGCTCTTGAAGAAACGGCATGGATATGTGAAAATGGAACTCATAATACTACAAGCTTGCAGAAAGCTTACTTATGTAAAATGGAGTGCTACGCAGAATTTACTTCGGTGGACACTGCAAAGGTATGTACAAATCATAACTTCGACTCTGAAAGCAAACCAAGTCGTTCTTCAGAAGCAGACCCTAGGTCTGTAAATCACGACGCAGATGCACACGGTGATCCTGCGCCCACAACGGCGGCAAGGGAAGCAGGGGCGCGGCGGGAAGCAACACTCCTCCTTGGTAGGCGGCACCACCTCTCCGGTCTCGTTCAGCGTCCCAAAAATCGACTTCTCACCGCTTTCTGTAAGCTGAAACAGCTTGTTGTCCGCGGCAACGGCAGAGATGATGAATCCGTCGCCCTCGCTGGGGGAGGCGATGAAGCGCACCAGCCTCTCACCACCTGAAAAGGCAACACTGGTAAAGATGGAGTCAGTCCAGTTGCAGGAGTTGTCAGTGTGATTGTCGACGGCGTGGTGGATGAAACCGTCCGTGGCGGAGACGTAAAAGAGGTGCACGCCGGTCTGCGTCTCAGCTGCAGCGAGCGGCGAGCCTGGCTGCGCGGAAATGGCAGAAAGCGGAGTGGCAGTCCAGTCTTCACTGAGGTGGACGATGGCTCCAGACGCGTCCTGGTAGAAGATGTGGCGCTTATTGTCTTCAGTGAGAACCCCGGTGACCCTGCCCTCGGGGTGCACCTTATGCTCTCCAAGCGTTCCGTCGTCTGCCCACTCCTCGGCGTCCTCATTGTAGACAAGGGCCCGCAGAGCGGAGGTGTTGGAGATGCATACAATGAGCTTCTCCGTTCCTTTGACGATGTACACCGTGGAGGAACTAGGTCGGACAGAGGTGGTGACGAGCTGCTGGGTGCCGAACGACTGTCCGGTCCAGAGCTTGGATACGAGAGAGCCGTTGTTGATATAGAGAAGCTCGCGCTCGTCGGTGCCGGGAAGCATTGTGCCGCCGACGGCGATGAGGCAGCGAGTGAGATCTTCGAGCTGGGACATAGCTAAGCTGAGGGAATGGTTTTGAACGGACAGGTAGAGCAAAAACTGACATCATTTATACAGAAATTCTCCACTCGTGACCGTGAGGTGGGACGCTCATTCGTAGGTGGGTCAATGAGCCCCAGTGTGTCGTACGGAGGAGGACCACAGACCGGTTTTCACGGGACGCTGGGAAGTTGTCCCAACATCTTGAAACTCTGGACAAGTCGCAAACGCAGTATGCAGACAGTTCGGAAGCGGAAAATGTACCACCGGTAATAGCGATGTCGATAATCAGCGTTATTATGAGCCCGTGCGAGTCAGATCCAATCGAAACGGTATGTTGCCCAACGCTCATGAATGCCTTGTAGGGGCGCGACAGGCATTGACACCGGTGGCCACTACGTATCGAGCAATCGAGGGTCAAATATCTTCCAACGCCTGAGACTGCACATCCCTCAATTATTTTCACCAGGCTGACAAGTTATGCGCGACTGTGGCGCAGATAGAAGGATCATATAGACTGCATATTGCACCTTTGGGTGGGTTTTTCTTAGCTTTTCCCACTTGACAGAGAAAGAGAACATCGAAACAGACGCGCATATGTCAGACGACACCAACATACCTGGCAGACTGCGCAGCTGTGAACGCCACCGATCGCTCAAGGCCGTTTGCATCGATTGACTGCAGGATTACATCCTTCTCGCCTCTGCCTGGTCGGCGCTGCGCCTTTGCCCAAGATGCCCCATTTGGGATCCGGAGTTTTCAGGCACCCGTGTCATTATTCGAATGCCACAATAATTAGAGCTGTCCAGCGTAAACGATGGGACGGAGGTCCAGAGACCGTACGTGACGCGTGTGTGAGGCATTGCAAAGGCATGGTGATTTTAGCTGATCCTTTGTTCACGGATAGGACATTTAATTATACGTCGGTGTCCAATCGTGGTTGCTGTTCAGCGCTCAGCCATGGGACGGTCCTGCTCAAGCGGTTGTCCGGCGCTGGAATCACCCTTTCGTTTAAGTTGTCACGAGTGACGACTCACCGGCGACACCATACTATGACGCTCGGCACTATATGTTTTATATGCAACCTGGTCGTCACATTATCGAACACCAAAATCGTACAGTTGTAACTCACAAGGCAACATGTCTACCATCCAGGACGAAGCTTTTACCGGCAAGCTCACTGAGGCACGCGTGAAATCCCTCATCACGGGCAACCCGGCCGTCATCGATAGCGTCGGAGGAGCGAACAACGTGACGGCGCTTGCCGCCGCCTGTTGGGGCGGGCATCTAGACACTGTCAAACTCCTGCTCAGGAATGACGCGAATCCAGACGCTCTTTCCCCTCGTAGTCGCACTCCGTTTTTCTTCGTCACCACCCGTTCTCCACCGCGCGATCGTGGTGCTATTGCTCAGGCCCTGCTTGACGCCCACGCGAGCATCGATCTGGCGACAGACGAGGAGGGAAACACTCCGCTTATGAATGCGATTGTTCAGTGCAGGGACACCGATGTCATCCACCTTCTCGTGGATTCCAAGGCGTCGCAGACCAAAGCCAACAAGCGACAGCCACCGGAGACGGCCGCCATGCTTGCGCAGAGGTACGGGCTGTCGCGACACTTGAAGGACAAGGACGAGCGGAGCAGCAGTCGTGGGAAGATCGTCGACATTGTCGTCTCCATCGTACTGCTTGTCGTCCACTATGCTAACGTTTTGACGGGTGGCGTTTTAGAGAAACTGTTCAACTGGCGAGGAGACAAGGCGCCTGCGATCCAGAACGATCCAAATATCGACAAGGTGTGCGCCGCTGTCTTTCTTCTCCAAATGAGGCACACTGACCGTTTCGTAGGAGGTCCCTGTGCCCCGCACTGCCGCAGAATTCGAGAAGAACCTGAACAAGTACATCGAGGATAAGACGTTCAAAAAATTCTTCGCTCGGGGCGACGACTTCCTCCAGAAGCTAGCACGAAACGCGAGTCGGCTCACTCAGGACGACAGCGGTGGTCTCGGCAACCCTGACAACATCAACCGTCTTACCAGACTCTCTCTCTACCAGCCTATCCTGTATTGTGATGACAGCGGTTCCATGAAGTGGTCTTCTGGAACCACTACGCGTATGGCTATCCTCAAGGAGCTGGTCATTCGCATCGCGAGCGTCGCCACCCGCATCGTCCCTGACGACGCCGCCGGTGTTGAGCTGCATTTCATCAACCAGGACTCTCCCTCTCCCTCGTTACTCACCCTCGATCAGATCAAGACCGAGATGCAGCACAGGGACGCGCAGAACATGCCCACGAACATCGGCACCAATTTGAAGGCCAAGATCCTCGATCCGCTTGTCTACAATGTCATCTCGCAGGCCAGCAAGTCTGTCCCCATTCCTCTGAAGCGCCCCATTCTCGTCTGCATTATTACGGACGGTTGCCCTAACCCGGAGCGGGAGGACACGCTGATGGAGGCGATGCTAGAGTGCAAACAGGAGCTCGTTCGGGCGGGGTACGAGCCGACGGCAGTGATGTTTCTCATCAGCCAGATCGGGTCGGATGAGGCGGCGGAGAGCTTCCTCAAGAAGCTGAGGGAGAACGTGCGACTGAAGCAGGTGTTGCACTGCACAACGGATCGTCTCGACGAGAAATTCCACGAGCTGAACCAGAACGAGAAAAGCCTCGAGCAGTGGCTTCTGCACTTGTTGACGACTCCACTCATGCCGTCCAATTGAGAGCCGCGCGCATATATGTAGGTTATCTTTGCATTTTTGTTTCGTTTTTATTCGAGCGTAGCTATCGTAGGTGTACGAATATTTCTGGCCTTTGCTCCTCTTCATGTTTACCGTATCTATGCTGTGCATCGCGCGTCTTGTGTAGTCACTCGATTAAACGACGTCCCAACGCACTTACCTCAGGAGACGATGGGGCTGCCGCTTTCTGAGGAATTCTGCAAACAGTCTAGTGAGGGTGCGCGTCATCCACACCACAGTCCAGTTTCGCACATACAACAATTCAGCACCGTGGCTTATCAGGATGCAAATCAACTTACTGCCTAATTCCCGCTGACCACGTCTGGCCATCTGACCACTCACCGCTCGCTACAACATTAGCAGTGACGGGGCCGCGTGCCCTCATCTGTCGATTCGAGACCGCGGATACCCTTCAGAGCAGTCTGCGGAGCGCCGAGGATGCGTATTCACTACATTCAACCAGCTTCAATCAAGTTGTGCTTGGCTACCTCCCCAACCTGATGCTGCTGTCTCAGTCTAGAGAAATCGCCCTCTGCCTGTCTGCTGTTGGGTACGCGAAGTGCTGCGGAAGAGACGGCGTTAAACTGGTCTGTCCAGACAACGCTGGAAGCGCCCTCATCCTGAAGCACTGGACAGGTAGCCGCTTCGGCACTCAGCGTTTCGTTTCGCGTTCTGTACGCCCACATTCTCCTGCTGTGTATCTTCAGGGCCAGGGGACCTGCGAGTACATCGTCTGTATTTCCCCGACGTCGCGTCTCCGGGTCGTCATGTACCAGGAAGATGATGACACGTGGGTGCCCAAGACGTATTTCTCTCGATGCGTGGTGCATCCAGAGGGGAGATTCGGGGCGGTTGTCGACACAACGGAACTTATCCACGTCTTTTTCCAGGACGCATCAGGGACTTTGTCGTACACCAGGACGTCGATGACACTCCGAATCATATCCACATCCACGCCCTTCACTTCTATTCGTCCCGTTGTAGGAAGTCCTATCTCCGTCAATGAGCTCAACAACGTGTTGAATGCGTTCTACATCTCTGCCGCTGATGACCGAATGCACTGCTGTAGCTATCGCAGTGGCCGATACAGTGATGCGGTCGTGAATGATTACTGTTTCGCAGAGCCAGTGCAGCAATTTGGCGTCGATGTCGAGCAAGGGCGTGTTGTCTCTGTGTACGTCCTCTCCAAGAGACGAGAGCTGTGGCAAATTTCAGCAGATGGATGCAGAAATGTCCTGGGAGACGTGGACGAGCACGGAGGGTTTGTCACGAGGAGCGCCGCAGACAAATGTTGCGAGGACGCTCGCAACGGTACGCTCACAGCGGAGCGTCTCGAGGCATACATGCGGGACAACCCGTTCGTGATCAATGCGACGGGTGGTGATCCAGTGTCGACGCCACTGGCGGCTGCCATTCAACAGGGCCGTTTTCACATTGTCAAATTCCTGCTCGAAAATGGTGCAAATCCTGACGCACTCTCGCCTCGCCGACGTACGCCGCTCTTCTTTGCCACGACCCAATGCCCACGAGAGAGTAGGGTTGCCATCGTCCACGCTCTCCTCGACGCCGGTGCGGATATAGATCAGTGCTACCCCGAGGACGACCTAAACACACCGCTGATGAACGCCATCGCCGTACAGCCCGACACCGATGTCGTACGAGAACTGATAGCGCAAGGCGCCTCTTTGACATTGAGGAATGCGTTCGAAAAGACTGCTGCAATGCTTGCCGAAGGTACCGAACTGGAGAAACTTGAAGAGTTGCGGCGGGAGCATCGGCCGTCGACGAATGGTCCTTCGCACGTGCCGAATTCGTTTGAAAAATATGCAATCGAGCTCCTGTTCATGTTCATCGCGCTTTTCATCAGCCACACGAATGCGGAAGACGTCTTGGATCAAATATCGGGCGGATTGCGCAACATTGAAGACCAAGTCGAGCGGCGGCGAAGAACGCTGAGAAATGAAAACAAGTAATAGAATACATCCTCACCAACTTATGATGTGTGTTGTAGTTTACTTTCTTATAACCTCCCCACGACCTTGATATGTACCTTTCATGTACTTACCACCCTTTTTATGATCAACATAATATGTAAGACCCCCATTACGCAGTTACGATTAGTGTCTTCACACGGAAAGCTGAACAAAACCAAAGCTCTATATTCTACACCGGCAAGATATAGATACATACGGTACACGGAGCAAGATTAAAAGGTGAAGTCGTCCTCCACCTGGCTTCGCCGAAGAAGATTAGTAACTGCTTCCTCATTAGTAATATCGTCCGAGTCATTGCAACAACTCCAAAAGGGATCACTGGCAGGTACAGTACATATGGTTACTGCAACATGAAGCCGCCCAAGAGCGGTAGAGCATATGCATGCTGAATGAGATGTTAGAAGGTGTGTGCAAACTGGATTGATATTCGAGGCTAACCCCCTACGAAGCCTATTCTGATGAGCAGCTCTTCTGCCCCGAGCACGATCTTGCTTTTTCATCCACCGCTTCAAACAGCCTGACATTTTTCTTCCCACCATTTTCGAGAGCGTGCAACGTTGGCTTCGAATTCTTCCCAAAGATCAGGCATGGCATTTTCAGATGCAAGTATGACGACTGCAAGTGTACGATTTTGGTGTTCGATAATGTGACGACCAGGCTGCATATAAAACATGTAGTGCCGAGCGCTCTGTCGAGCGCCATAGTATAGTGTCGCCAGTGAGTCGTGACAACTTAAACGAAAGGGTGATTCCAGCGCCGGACAACCGCTTGAGCAGGACCGTCCCATGGCTGAGCGATGAATCAGAAACCACATTAAATGCCCTATTCGTGAAGAAAGGATCAGTTAGAATCACCATGCCCTTGCAATGCCTCACGCACGCGCCACGCACGATCTCTGGACTCATGTCCCATCGTTTACGCTCGACAGCTCTAATTATTGTGGCATTAGAATTATGACACGGGTGCCTGAAGACTCCGGATTCCAAACGAGGCATCTTGGGCAAGGGCGCAGCGCTGGCCAGGGAGAGGCCAGAAGGATGTAATCCTGCCAGTCAATCGGTGCAAACAAACGGTCTTGATCGACGGTGTTTACAGCTACGGTGTCTGCGTATCGTCTGACATTTAATTATTGACGTGTCTGCTTCAATGTTTTCTTTGTCAGTCACATGAGAAAAAAGGGTGCAGGATATAGTCGATATGATCCTTCTGGCTGCGCCACAGGTGCACATAACACGTTACCCTGATGCAAATAACCGAGGGCTGTACGACCATTGTGCGACAGTGACATGCAGTCGACAAATCGACGCTCGATTCCTGGTCACTTCGTGGCCACAGCTTTCTACACCCGTCACCTTCATACAAAACTATCATGAGCGCTCACGCACTATCCAGTATTATCAGGTTATATTTTCCCAGTCTTGTTCTTCGGCGGCGCTACTTCCCGTCGTACACTTTCCGTATCTTGTCTGTCTGTGTACTGCGTCGGCGACTTGCACAAATTTCAAGATGCTCAGATGACCTCCCGGAATCTCATGAAAATCTGTCGGCGATTTTTCTTCACCGTGTATGGAATAGGACCAATTGACCCACTTACAGGCCTTCTCAGCACCCGCGGCGATTGTCGTGCATCGACAATTTCTGGTATAAATAGCCTCATATTTGTGCTCTGCCCCTTCATTCAACGTCGAACAACCACTCACCTAGCTTAGTCATGTCCCAGCTTGAAGATCTCACTCGTTGCCTCATCGCCGTCGGCGGCACAATGCTTCCCGGCACCGACGAGCGCGAGCTCCTCTATGTCGACAACGGCTCTCTCGTATCCAAGCTCTGGACCGGGAAGACGTTCGGCACCCAGCAACTCATCGCCACGTCTGTCCGACCTAACTCTTCCGCCGTGTACATTGTTAAGGGCACGGAGAAGTTCATTGTGTACATCTCTAACACCTCCGCTCTGCGGGCCCTTGTCTACGATGAGGACGCCGAGGAGTGGGCAGACGACGGAGCGCTTGGAGAGCATAAGGTGCACTCCGAGGGCAAGGTCGCTGGGGTTCTCACTGAGGACGGCAAGCGGCACATCTTCTACCAGGACGCGTCCGGTACCATCATCCATCTCAGAGAAGATTGGACCTCCACCCCACTTCCCATCGTGTCCGTGCAGCCAGGCTCGCCGCTCGCTGCAGCCGCCACGCCGACCGGTGTACATCTCTTTTATGTCTCCACCTCTGACGGCTTCATCCACTACGCAGTCGACGGCCATGCTGCCGGCTCTCGCAAGTGGACTGATTCCATCTTTGCCAGTGTTGCCTTTTCAGACGGCGAGAAGCCGAAGCGCGTCATCGCCTCGCCCAGTGACGGTGGCAAGTTCGTCATCTCCGCCATTGCCACAGACAACAAATTATTCCAGCTTACCGAGAGTGGCGAGAAGTCGATCTTTAGGACGGTGAACGAGGAAGGAGGGCTGACGCCGCCTACCAAGGAGGAATGCTGCTGGTCGCCGTGCCCCTGCTTCACCTGCTGCCGTTGCGGATATCAGGTTCATATGTGCATCTGCATCACTATAACCTACAGACAAACGATCTGCTTTTGAATAACTTATTTTATTTGTGTAGCTGAGACTGCGACGGAGTATGCACACACCATATCGCGTCCGTCAAAGTAACTCTTAGGTAGTGCTGCTGCATCGTAGTTAAGCCATCTTGTAGCCGTTCTATAGTGTTGTGTGACTGAATCTCATAAATTTTCGTCTTTGCTGCGAGACTAGGAATGGCTGACGCTCCGCAGGGCTGGACAACATACTTCAAGGTGAGCGAAGCCGTATGACCAATCGCAACACTGAACCAAACATACTTATCCAAATGCAGGCCATGGACATGACTAGTCGATGCTACCCGCCATAACCATGACCTGCGACCTTACACCGTATTCAAGTTGCCACCGTGCCGAGCTTGGCAATGCGGCATACCATGGGGAAGGAATCTAAGTTATCGTCGGTCCGTTCAAGTCAACAACGGACCATCAACTGGGCTCGGATTCCGTAGTGCGATCAAGGCACACCTCGTCAAATTTTGACATCGGCTAGCATTCGGCGGCGTCGAGTTCCTGTACTTAATACCAACTCAACAGACAGTTCTTGTGAGGGCGGGGTTTGTGCGAATCTCTGTATCCGGCTGGTTTTGGGAGACTACGTTACACCATGGTCAAATTTCTGTCGCTTCAATGAATGTTTTGAAGCACAAGTCCATACACGTCAAGTAGTCCCCAGGTGGTTTTGCCAGTGGTATGTTCTTTTTCATCGTAATTAGTACCATGCTTAGCAGAATTCGTAACATGCTTTTCAGCCGCAACGATCTCGAGTCTTGGGCAAGCTTAGCAAATTTGGACCTCTGCACATCTTCGCGACTTTGGACGGCGATCTTATGCTTAAAGTATGGAGGTGTCCCTGTGGCTAATCCTTTCCTACGATTTACTCTTTCGGTTAGCCAATGTATGAGCATCGCACGTCGGATTCTACCACAGATGTCTCTTTCCGCGTACAAAGGGATACTTCGGCAGTGTATAAAGGACGACTAAGGTAGACCTTTATTTTCTGTGCATAGCAAGATGTTTCTGCGTTGATGTGCAGCAGTCAACATGTGAGATTTGTTACATTCAGCGCAAGTAGGTGGCTGACTAGTGGACTTTGACACACTTCGACAAGATTCCAGAGTGCCCCTTGAAGAAATTCTTAATCAAACAGCGAGCCGCCATCAACCAGAATCTAATCGCGACATATTAGCAACGAAGGGTGGACGATTCATACTCAGACTTGTCACTTACGCTTTGTCCAGTGATGAAGCCCGAGTCGGGCGACGCTAACCATGACACGATGCCTGCGATGTCCTTCGGGTCGCCAATACGACCCAAGGCGCAAGACTTGGCCCACATCTCACGAGGATTGACGTCAGCCTGCCCAACAACAGTGCCGAGAGATGCTCCGAGGCTCTCGACTTCAGCGAAAGGGTAAGATCCACCTTGACTTCGTGCATCAGGAAGGCAGCACTCACTAAGTGGCGTCCAGACGATACCCGGGCAGTAGGTGTTGACCGTGACGTCATACGCACCCCATTCTTGCGCCGCAGACTGAGTCAATCCCCGGATAGCGAACTTCGTCGCCGAATACACGGACATGAAGGGGTAACCTAAAAGACACTCCTGATTAGCGAATATCAATGGGTGACGGAGGCGACGGAATTACACCTTTCTTCGCTACGGCAGATGCTGCGCCGATGATACGCCCACCATGGCCCTGCTTGATCATTTGGCGAGCCGCCGTTTGATAGGAGTTCCAGGCCGCTTGAAGGTTAATGTTGAAGAGCGCTTGCACATCCTCATAAGTACTTTCTAAGATGGGCTTAACAGTAGCGGTGCCAGCGTTAGCGACCATCTTGACGACAAATCAGCATTGTATAAGTGCGAACCGACGAGGCGACACGTACTACATCCAGGCTGCCGTACACTTTGACGCACTCAGCGACAAGATCCTCGACATTCTTGAGGACAGTCACGTCACCGGTGAAAGGCATCGCCTTCCCGCCCGCTGCTTTAATGTCAGTAACCAACTTCGATAAGGCTCAGCATAGGAAAAATGATCGAAATATCACCAGACCACTGACCTGATCGATCTCCGTCTTCTTAATGGGGAGATCGTTGACGACAACGTTCAGCCCGTTTTGGGCCAGGCGACGAGCGATGGCGTTTCCGAGACCAACGCCGGCGCCAGTGACGACCGCGTTGCGGAAGGGGTTGTTGGACGACATGACGATGATGGAAAGACTCGAAGCAGGACCTGGTTTACCGGGAGACAAAGCGAAGCGCAATGATCCCGCCGTATATTCTGGCCAACACATATATCCGCCGTGGCAGCCGGACCCTGAAGCCCAGAGTGGCTGGAAGCGTTGCTGGAAAACTGCATGTAAGCGGCATTCATTCACTTCACTTTCTGATCCTATCGATGTCGTGCTTGTCGCCGCATGTGAATGGCGGGTGGCACTGTGAGTTCATTTATCTTATTGGTCTGATGGCATGGCCTCTTGGAACTCAAATTTGCAGACAGTTCATCACGCCGCTGTGCATTCAATACGTCCATCGCCTGATCCATCAAGAAACCCATGCATATGGGCCATGCTGGCCACGGCATTGGACGCCATCAGCAAGGACTCAGTACTCATGTGTTCCACAAGTCTAGGCATTTTCAAATTTGGAACATGCCCGTCGACTTGGGGGCGAAATCTGTACGTTCAATGTCAGGGTCGCGAAAGATGCACCCACATGGTAAGATGATATCTCTCCTCATGGAGCCCTTCCTTCGATAACAGAATATATGTGTATAGAAGTCCTATCGGCGAAAAGCGTGCAAGTCCGAGACTTCGTCTAGTTGTAGTTCAAGTTGATCAAACTGTCAGTCGTCGCGTTTCTGCTGGAAGCTGGGAGAGACGGAATTTCTCGAACTTGAGCCATTTGTTAAGGCTGACTTTCCTTGATTGGTAGCCGCCCAATCGTTGCTCACTTGACATCTAAAGCTAAAGTTTACCCAAGACTTGTCCAAAAACGGGCCATCGAATCAGCATATAGAAGGGAGATCCCCGATTTCTTGAAATTATATTTTGCTGCGCCTGATTTTCGTTGTCTCGTGGCCTGTTTCCTATCGCCGCCTCTGTCAGTACATGACTGATAGGAAGGCACCAGAAACTATGGAAAACATAGTGCCCTTTTTGCGACTGGACGCAATGCAGACTTGAAAAACCGTGCATATGGCTGCGTGGTAGTCAACACGACCCACAATTCTTGACCATCCTGTCAACTATACGCGGCAATGGCCAATTCAGCAGAGAATCTCCATGGACCCGCTCTTGCAGGCGTGTCTCTCGTCTTTTTCTCACATCTGTCATATGTCTTATGGTATCCTTGCGGCTTTTAACATTCCAGGGATATTTACAAACGCAATTCTTTATGGTATCGTGCTTCTCCAGGCCTACCTCTACTACAATGAGTTCACGTGGTATGTGCTTTTTCGTCCCTGTATCGGCGTCAGCTCCTCATAGAACTGTGCTAGGGATCCGACCTGGATAAAAATTTATGTGCGTGGGGGTTTGTCTTCCTTGCGAAGTCCGCCTTGACACGTCGATGAAGGTTACTACCCTGGTCATTGCGGACACTTTCAACACGGTCTTCGCCTTCCGCTGGATATACACTATTCTCAGTAAATACTTCTTCACTGGTGGAGCGACTTTATTACTGACATCTTCAACACAGTTGATAATTTTGGTACTGTTTATCGCTAGCTGTACTGACATGAAAAAAAAAGGCTCATATGTACTTACCCAGGAAAACGGCGGCGCTGCTTGAGCTGAACTGGCGTAAACCGATTCGTACTCTTTCGACGTTTTCTGGCATCTGATTCTTGCACTCTTCAGTGCTAGCGAGCGGTAAGAGATGGCGTGAATAATTTGCCCGTCGCTGATTCGTCATGCTCTTCGACTACAGATCCAGCCATGGTAGTAAGTATATCTGTTTGTGGGTGTGGGCTGCTGTGAATTGGCCATCTATAGAGTATTCTCGCGATTCTGGTTCAAGGTTTCTTCGCCTATCGGGTATATTGGTTTCCGTGACGTATCGTATGCCGCCGATATTGATATTTCTCACTTCCCAGGTGTATGTACTCGGCCGGCGACAAAAGATACTGCCAGCGTTCATATTATTCTGCTCGTTCGTTGGTGCTTGTGCGTGCAAGATTAATCCGTATATTCTTGTCTCTGAAAGATCGCGTTCGCCACAGCTGGTGGTATCGTCTTTACTATCGCGTTTCATTATTACACCGATCTTGAGTCATTAGCGACTGTCCCTAGCGCGCGTGCACTTTCGATGGTTTGGCTCATCCCAGGGTGAGTAGCACGGTTGCGAGCCCGCACTTGCTCATGGACCATTCTGCTTTTGACAGAGTGTGCGCCGACATCCTCATAACAACGTCGTTAACCTATTACTTGGTTGGCCCCCATTCCTCAACCTGGGCAGACACTGGTTACTTACGTTGTTGTCAGTCGCACTGGGATTAAGGCCACCGATACTATCTTATCGAAACTCATTCGCTGTGAGATGTCTACATAGCCATGCAAATCGTCCATTTTTCCTGACCTCGTCATTGGCAGCAACCGTCGCGAACGGGTTGATAACTAGCGTCATCGCTATTGTTGACTGTAGGTACTCCTAATCTCTCTTGGATCGACGCTCTTTTCTAACGAGCCTTAGTAATTTGCTTCCTCGCCATGCCAGTACGTCCTTGTCCATACTTTCCCCCTTCTTTTTGACTCGCAAATTAGGATAGAGGCATTCATGTTGGTTTCAGCTTTCCAATGCCAAAGCTGTATTCCGTGACAGCCCTCTCAAGTACGTTTTAACTAACTTTTACCGATTTATTCTCTTGCAAACGTAGAAGATCTATCATTCTTCCAGGTCTTAATGCACGTTCATCGTTACGAGGCAGGGCCGAGAAAGAATCGCACAGTCTACCTTTGAGTGGCGGGGTATGTCATTATTTTCTAATTAGTTTTTTCGCTACTAATTCGGGGCTTTTGAAGGATATGCCTACGTCAGGAACTGGTAACGGAGTGGTAAGATTCTCCAAACTAAGTCAGTTGAATGTCGTCCTCAGGTTTCAATCTCTGTAGCAGGGAACCCGTGACATCGTCAATATACCACTCAATAGCTTCATGCAAGGGAATCAACAAGAGCAGGATCAAAACTTCAAGGTGCACATCAATGTCGAAACCTCAAGAGAGGACAAATAGTTATGCCGATTATCCGATAACGCGACGTGAAAATTCCTCTCGTCGTCGATCCGATGCTTGCATAGCACCTGCTGAAAATTACATGTTCGTTCGCTAAATTTTGCAATGTACGTTCGCTACCTATGTATATATATCGTGCTATCGACGTGGTTATGCGTATTTTCTATAAATGGTGGGTGTCATTTCCAGATACAGAAACACCGCACATGACACGACCGAAGACAGGGACCTGGCACGTATATTATGAGTCGCGCACACGATCGAGTGCGGCAACAAAACATAGCGCTATGATGGACAATGTACCTGTGATCAGATATTAAAGACTTTCATTATGCGCTATAGACCTTCAGAAATTCCATTTCTTCTGGTTGTGATAGACGCTCCATGACTTGGACATTTTTCAGGACAAAAAAAAGGACGAGAAAGGTGAACGAGATAGGACAGGAAGCTCAAAATTTGTTTATTACCAGGTGAATGATAACATTACATTCACGGGCATCTGAGCTCGACGGGGCCGTACGGGCCAAAATGGTCTGAGATCACACCATCACGCAACCTGGGCACATCTCCATTTGAGCAAAACTCGGAATCGTTTTCCTGGCGGTCTCAAAGTCAGCTAAATAGCAACCCATTGATTCATGTAGACTCACAATACCAGGACACGCGTACCAAACTCCCGTGGGGTAATCAATATGCACCTCACCGGTAGGCTGCTCGAAGCCCCAATCCTCCGGCGGCAACTGAGGGATGGGGTCGCGTTTGTTGGTGACATGTACTAGCCGCCCCGTGCCGGCGTCCACATCATCAACTGAACTCGCTAGACCCGAGTTGTTGTCAACATAGTCAGCGAAAGCGGGGTTTCCGACACGCGGCAGACCGTAAAGGCGTGAGCGATACTGGTAGATGTCTGTCGTATTGGCATTCGGATCTCGGTCGGCTGGCGTACCAACGTGGAGCGGAAGGTACACTGCGTCAAGAAGAGAGATTGCCGCACCAAGTGAGTGACCAACAGTAGTGATCGTGCGCACTGAGGGGTATGCGGCGAGCGTCTCAGTTACCGCGGAAAGGACCAGGACGGCGCCCACTTCTTGCGCGTGCTTGAAGCCGGAGTGCACCCTTATGTCAGATGGCAGACCCGGGAACAGAATTGAGTTCAGCTTCGAGGGAAAGAAGTCGAGGTCCAGCAGAACGGGGTAGCTATAGTCATGTAAACAAAAAACTCGATGTAGAAGCACGGTCACGCAGACCCTCACAGGTTTGATATATTTGTGCCCTGGTGGGCCACGATGACTGTATCGTCGTTGGGATCATAACCCACGAGCCCTAAACCAACAATGCGTCAGACGCTTGACGAGCTGCACGAATCACAAGAGTTATTGACACTTCTGGACATCATTACCATTACCGCCCATGGCGGTGAGAATGAATCCAGCAGTTGCATCGCAACTGGCTATGCAGGATGTAAGCGCGCTGTCTGAGCTCAAACAAATCAAGACGCACTCCCACAGTCCCAATCCGCGATCTCAGTGAAGTTATAACACTCGACGACCTTAGCAAAGTTTGTGTAAGGCGTATAGGTATCGATCGTTGCATGAGGCACGACGACAGGTGTATCGGATGATGAATTTCCTGGGGCTAAGTTGGATACCGGACTAGCCTGTACGATGTAGATCGTAGGACCAGCAGCGATGGCACAAAGGATGGCAGTCAGAAAATGCTTCATTGTCGACCAATGCCTCAGGTAAAGATCAGCCAAAGCAAAACACAGAGACCTGGAAGAGACCAACGAGCCGGCAGGGAAGGGAGACGACCGCGAGGCGACGGGTCCGGTCGCTCAGGAAGCGCCGGGAGAGTATACTTAATATACTATTATACGCCAGGACATTCGGAAAATCCTCGAGAAGTCGCGCTCTGTCGGTCCTGAGCTTAACAATGAAACGTTCATCATCAATAGTCACGTCGTCAGCATTGACATAATTGCGGCTCCAGGTTCGTTCCTACAGCACGAGTGAGAGGCATATGCCCGGAGACATGAAAAAGACAAAGTGTGTAAATTTGGACCACTTACACCAGCTGTATTGTACCGCGAATGGAATCCTCAGGCCTCGAGCATTGATCGTCACTCTCTCCACTCACACTCTGCAATCTTCTCGCCGCTGGTTCGTCCACCCAGATTTAGAAGCTTCAAGTTCCCACGCCCTTCCAACTTCATTCTTTCTCTCGCAGATTTTTACCACCATGTAGCTATGTAGCTGCGCACGCCCCTCCGAGTCGCTACCTTCTTGCTCATGGTCGTCACCGTTTCGGTAGTGAACCCCAATGTCGGCGTGCCACAAGATGCGAGTCAGATAAAGCCGTACTCTTTTCTGTGGATTCAGTGTTACTGGACTGCAGTCTCGTGCTCTCCGTCGTGCTATTGGGCGCCGTGAGGGTAGTGAGGGTAGTGATGATCCACAGGAGCGTGGTTTCCTGAAAAAAGCGGTAAGTAATGTAATCCTCGTTCTGTTGTGTAATATTTCCCTTCGTCATTGACTAATGTTGACTAGTGCTGACAAGATCATCGATCATTACGCGAAATAGTTGAATTTTCGCTGCGATGGTGGCGTTGATTATTTCACCTACAAAGGCATTAAAAGTTGGAAGAGCACAAAGCCACTAAGAAGGTCCGGGAGAAGGAATCACTACAGGGTCAGGATCAGAATCCTTCGGAGCAGCCTGCCAGCAGAATAGATGTTGCCGCCGCCGTGAGTCGGTAGCTACTCGCACTCGCAGCTGTTTTAGGGGTTAGGGTCGTTGACAATGACATGGAAAATTGAAATCGAAACCACCGTCGTACAGACTACCGCTTTGAATGAAGATGACGAGAAGAGTGAAGATGAAGAAGCATGGGCAGCAGTTAATCACGTGTTAATCGATATGCTAACGCTCCAGTTCAAGATCTGAACACGGAAAGTACGTGTCGCGCCACTCTGTATTTTTACATGTTCATCAAAATGCATCTCATAGGTACTGCCGACGAGCGATATAGGCGTCGTCTGAAGGAGAAAATGGACGATTGGAAGCGCGGCTACTGCCGTACCAAGCTGGAGATTCCGTATGATGCACATTGGCGCAGCTCGTTTTGAGAGCGCACATTTAAAGAAAGAATGCGATGAAGTGTCGCAATTTTTTCCGGTCATGATCAAATTATCTGGCTTTGTAGACCGCAAAAACTGACAGAGCTTCGGGAACTCGGCGCACAGAATACTTAGTCTGATTCATGGGGTAAGCACAATCCATACTTTTGAGGAGCGCGAATGCTTGACCCTTCGAATAGATGAGCCACAATGTTACAGAAGTCAACGACCTGCAAAATTATATTTTCGTCTATTTGCGAGCGCTTTATTACTTACCTGAACGGAACCAACTTGGCATTTGTCGATTTGAACCGGTGCGTCTCGCCTTGTATTCCTATGCCCACTGGCAATATCGCAAGCCTTCTCCACACTCGGCTAGTGGGAACGCTACATGTCTTGTGAGCGCGATGACCTCGGTAAGAGGATGTGACGACCCCGACCATGCGGCGTTTTGGATTCGTGCGTATATTTGAAATTTCATTCTGTTTCTTACTTGCGCTAGGACTGATTGATCATCGACGCCGCCTCTTTTTTTCAGCGGGACATCCTTCTTTGGTTGCTCATGAATCGATGAACAACTATACAACTGAATAATGCGACCAACGCATGTTGGTCTAGCGGTTTAATGTCTTTCCGATCCGTCGGGCGAATAACTTGCTTATATTTATGCCGAGCAGCCGAGAGAAGTGTATTTTTTTTTTCTTAACTTGAGACAGCGTGAATTCACTGCAACGAGAGTAGATCAACGCCGGTCTTGGAGTGTGGGACGGGTCGATCATGGTCGGATGCCGAGCGACATGCAGCCCGAAATGTCGCGTGGACTCGGACAGTCACTGAGAACAACAAAATGTGGCCAATTTTCCTTTCTACATGAATAGAGATTTGCATACGCTGTCCGAGAATGAGCTCGGGATAACTTGTAGCCGGCAGTTCAGTACTCTGGGAGGTTGGTTTGACACTTTATGATGATGAGACCGGCGACCGGCGAGTCGACGGCAGACAAGCTTGAGAATAGCATTCATACTATACCCGGCTAGGTTGGTCGCCTACCGAAGGTTGCTTGATCCCGTGCTTCCTACGACAGTGTGAAATTTTATGCTGTACATCTGTACGCACAAGAAACTCGCGTAGCAACTCAAGTCATACCCCAAGGGAGTCACCCAATCCAACCGTCTGTCTATTGAAAACATGGGTCAAGCAAACCTGAAGTCAAGAAACACAGTTTCTGTGGGGGTATAGAAGGTAAGTAAAAAAAAAAAGGTTTGCTTCAAAGGGGCGCATAGCACGAAAATTTTCAACCTACCACAATCGACAAGTACGTTCAGGCCTGCATCTATCATGGGCTGCAATTCGCGGAGAACGCCTGTATCTTCCAAGATTGGTCGGCTAGCTCCGAGCCGGATGGTGCTCAGCGTGTGTCCTGCCTTCAAGCGTGCTCCAACCATCCTGGCCAGCTCAGCCCCGGCTCCGAAAACAGAGGACAACACGTCAGCTGATGTGAGCGTCAAGGTGTGGAGACGAGGCATGACATCCGTATCAACCATGATATCCGCAAATATCTTCCACGCTGCGACGGGATCGCAATTTGAATCTGAGCTGGGGAAGGGGCTATAGGAAACCTCGAGGCTCGTCGTGTCGGGAAGGGCCCGAAGCCAGGTGAAGAGTAGCTCCTGCTCTAACCAGTAGTCGTATCGCACTGCGACATTCAAGATAGTGCATTTCGAACGCTGCATAAGATCGCCCAGGCAACCGTGGTTCGGCGGCAACAGCTGTGTCGCAGGACTGATCGCCACGCTGGTGAGCGCTGGAGTGATGAAATAGTTGAGCGTATTAGCCAACATCGTGTACTTATCATCTCTATCAACGTAGTAGACGTTCAAGGTATGGAGCAATGGAAGAGTAACAGGCAGTGCTGTCTGGTTACTGGTGTTCGGCATTCCGTCTGGTCCAATGACTAGCGTTATCACGGGTAGCGAATGGATGTGAACGTCGTGAAGTGTCAACACACGCAGCGGGCATTGCGCCAGTATGTTCAGGTCTTCAGCAAAAAGCGTCGATGCACCGAGGGTTAGATCCTGGATTTGCGACCACGGCATGCTGACTTTGGACAGCTTGAAACTGCTAAGACGAAGCCGCGTGAGGTGAGGTGCCGACGAGAAAACAACAGTGGATAATACTGGATCGGACGGAGTGTTGTCGCTGACTTGCGCCGCCATGGTCATACGAAGATCCTGAAGGCATGGCATCGATACCGTACGGAGACACGGAGCACCTTCTGCCGTTAGGAGAAGCTTGAGCGTGCGCAAACGTTGAGCTTCGTTATGAAAACTACGGCGGAGCGACTTTGCCAGGAAGTGTGCGCAGGTTGAATTGGTGATATCCACGGCCAGTGTCAAGGGATGGGGGGCAGTCATAGCAAAGAATTCTCGAATCCGGGACGTGGCAGAACGAGTGGCGTGCATTGTAGATGATAATTGGAGATGGGCTATGGGAACTAGTTCCGGCAGCTGAGCGCATATATCCCGCCAAAGACGACACACATAAGGCGGCGCAAACTCCCGTGATGAAGCAAAGGGCGATGGCGAGACCTCATCTACCCTGAAGTATATCCATTTAGGACGTGCCAGAACAAAAATGAACTGTAATAGTTCGATAGCAAGATCGTGGATGGGGCCGCCGGATGCCCCGCCGCCGGAAACCCTCTGCATTCCTTGGTTATCGGGGATTATATCGCCTAAATGTTAATTAATAATGAGCATGGACTACTAGTATTGCATTGTG
The DNA here is from genome assembly GCA_000934395.1 of Fistulina hepatica ATCC 64428. NCBI lineage: Eukaryota > Fungi > Basidiomycota > Agaricomycetes > Agaricales > Fistulinaceae > Fistulina > Fistulina hepatica. Next base: position 23,335 of record KN882031.1, on the reverse strand, counting down.
ACATGTAATAAAAGAAATGTGACTCTTGCCTGGCATCATGACGGCGGTCGTCGAAAATCGTCCAAGTACCTAAACAAGCGATCATACAAGTTAGGCAATGTTCTTTTCGTTGATACAAATACGCCAACTCAAAACTAATTTTATGTAAAAAGCTGTAGGAAAAAAGGTTATCTGACTGGAAAAATGCATGGCTCGCAACGACGCACCTTGTTCGTGGAAGGCTGGAAGCCGAAGCCAAGTTACAGACTTGAATCCAAACTGCTACTGCTGGCCATGAAACGAATCTATCGGTACTTCAGTAACGTAACGGCATGTTGCCTCATTTTTTTTGATCCGATTTTTTTATTCCTTTGAGCGAGTTCCCTATGTCAGAATTAACGTACATCGCGTTTGTAATTACTATTGTCCGTTGTGAATGGGAAGGGCTCTTGGCCTATATTCTATCATAATTCCATGTTGCCTCATATGTTACATATAAGCGTCGTGATACCGTTTTATCCCCGTACACACACACTGTTCGTAACGTTTTGCGGTGTAACAATTTTGAACCACGATAACAACGACCTTGAAGCACACAACAGCCGGGCGGAGAGGGGAAACGAGAAGTCGAAATGCACCTCCAGGCTCCTACATACTACGTTGTAGCCAATAAGTAGTAAATAGACCAAACTTTGCGAAAGAGGTGGGGAAAAATGAGATGAAAGTCTATACGATGGGAAAACCTTCTAGCCCGTATAAAAAGTGCAAAGTCTACTGAAGTCCATCACTATGATTCATCTACGAGTTACAGTCCGGCCTTCTCCTTCGCTGATCCAATCTCGTCCCGGAGCATCTCTATCCGCGAGTCTAAGCGCGACGACAAGTCGACGCTGTGAGTTGCAAGGGCGTACGCCGTATCCAAATGTGCCGTCGCAGCGAATACGGCCTTTTTCCACAGCGCACGAGCGTCCGCGTTCTGCTCCCCACGTACACGCGTCCGACTCTCACACTCTTTCAACTCCAACACAGCTAACTCAAAGCACGCGACGCCACCGGTCCACGTGCTCACCTACGCAACCCAACCACGAAGAGTTAAGTAAATCGTGCTTTGCTTATCCAAGTTGACAAAAAAAAATCTAATCACCTTGATATCTTTCTGCATCTCATGCGCTTGCTCCAACCACATTCGAGCGGTTTTAAAATGAGAGACGGCATCCACAGGCACAGTTGTTTCACCAGAGGGAGGGGAGGTTGCTGCGGCAACGGTTGCTGACGCGTTTTTTTCGGAGATGTGTAAATCCACATCCGAGTTGTTGAGGCCTGCATCCCAACATGCGATCGTACGGTAGACAATGCCCATCAGCAACGCGCCTAGTGCTCGCTCATCGGGAGTGTCCAGGTCTGGGGCCGCCGAACTAGAGCTTTGCATCTCTGCATCGAGAGATTATCGTCAAACACAAAGGAAGCCAAATACTCGCATAAAGACAGAAACCCCTACCTGGTGCATCGCTGAGAGGTGTAAGACACGTCCACGTCTTGAGGTGCGCCTCCGCTACTGCGCGGGATATACGTGTGTGCGTGTTCCAGACTACGTATCACCGAGACCGTCCGCATCAACGTGAGTACAAAATGAACAAACACCGCTTCCAGGACAACGTACAGATACCGATAGCCTCGCATGGGCTGATACTCATGGCACGCGCAAACTCCTTTTCGTCGCCACTGCGCCGGCGTTGCTTGTCTTTATAGAATTGCACTAGTGGATTTTTAAAAAAAGCGGAAATATCATGAGCCAAGGTTGAAGCCAGCAAAAGAAACACAGCGTTACACTGTTTCTTGATGAAAACTTCTGTCGGCAGATCCTTCCCTGATATTTTGCGTTTCGCGATGAGTTGCGGGATCGCGTCAAAAAGGGACTGTGCCTTCTGAATGTGTGTCTCGCGCTCCGACGCGTCTATCGCCTCGTTCGCGAGCGCGACGAAGCATCCCCCAGCGATGAAATAGTATGTTGCATGACTCCTGTTGCCCGAATATCAGAACATAATACACCACAAAAAAGCGAGCATCATGACCAGCTGTTAACCTCCGTGATACGCATGAACATTTCCGCACTCTCGGCGTAACGCCGCTGGGAAAGAAGCGTCCACGCGAGCTCGAAAATTAACTACAGGCGTAGATCAGCCACCACTACGATAGGGACTGAAGGAGAGGGAAGGTGCCCACCATCATGTCTGCCTCCTTGAATGTGTGTTGACGCTGCGGCGACAGACCGTCCTGCAATACCGTGATCGCCGCATCAGGATGGTAGGCCATACGAAGGATTTTAGCGCGGTTGAGTATCCACAGCGCTCCTTCCGGGTAGCGCGCAGTAATCCTATCTACAGTCGCACTACAAAGGTCACATAAAGAATACCCGAGGGTAAGATTTGGAGTAAAGGCGCAGAGATATTGCTAGTGATCTAGCCTGTCAATATTCACAGACGCGACTCACCCGTATTCACGCAGAATGCGAGCCTCCTGAGCTTGATACCCCGAAAGCAGGAGCACGACGCCATAGTATGTCATTAGGACTAACCTGTGACCTTGCGATGAGAGGTTCCAAGCGTACAGAAAACGAGGCGACCAACCCTGCAAACACACCATGTATGTCACCCATACGAGAACTCACGGCGAGCGCACGCAGCGCCAGCTTGCGGTCGTGCTTATATCTTCGAGGAACAATCAGTTAGGTAAATGAGAATTTGCGACGGCACAACGATGACAAGGCTCACCCAAAGAGGCCGACCACGCTGCGCAGACGGCGCGGGAGAAGCGAGAAGACGAGATTAAAAAGGCCGTAGCCGAACGCGGTCCCCGAGTGTATCAGCTCGTCGACGGACGACGTGAATCTCGACGGCGTTATCGGAGAAACCGGGGTCGGAATCGCAGATACAGGTGACGCCTCTGTTTCCGACACCGGCGTCGGTAGCGGATCCGTTGCAGACACATTCACGGACGAACCGCCACGGACACCCCATAGGCCGAAGAGAGAGGCGCGCGGTCGTGGTGGAGCCAGTAGATTCGGTGTCGAGCCGGACAAGGCGCGTGAGAGTGCGTGCGGGTTGACAGTTGTTTCATGCCCATCGAGGCCGTGAGGGAAGACGGCCTTGTAGAGTCTAATTTTTGGTATTAGATATATGTGAGATAGCAATGCAAACCTTCCAGTGCTCACTTGGCAAATTTGGAGTTGGCGCTAGCATCAGCAACGTGTTAAGGGAAACAAGGGCACGGTACGGGGTACGAAGAACACACCTATTGAGAGAATAACTGAAAGAGGTAGATGAGGAGAAGCGGTGATATTGAGACAACCGGGAAACACACATGCACTGGAGGTATCCGACGTACGTCTCGCTGAGAGCGTGTGTCAGACCGAGAAGGAGCGTTGCGTCGGAGGCCACGACTTCCCACTCGAGCCCCGGATGTACAGAGGACGACTCTGCTCAAAAGAATGATTTTTAACGTGACGGGCCCGCAGGGATGACAGCACGCACTCTTCGACTTTTTCGCATTGATAGCTTCCCTCTTCGCGCCGGACTCCGCGTCGGAGAGACGGCGGGATGCGTCGGCCATAAGATTGGTCTAAACGGCGTCAATGGCGTTGACAGGCGGTGAAGCCAGGATCTTGGCTAACCTCCATGCCGAGTGCAGCCTCCAGGAAAGTGCAGGCACCGAGGCCGAGCGAATGGTATGGTGAAGAGGCAGACGCGAATACAGACCTTGAAACGTATGAGCCAAGAACCCCGAGATTGACGAGAAAGACGATGAAGGAGTTTTACAGTACGCACTTGGCATTCTGGATGTCATTGCTGAAGATATGGTCGAAACCTTGGGTTGCAGACGCAAGAGCGGCGATGGAAGTATCCGCCATGTCGAATTCACTTTTGACGATCTCTCCAATTTTTATGGATATATCTATGGTGCGTAAAGCTACAAGCAATCGTAGCGACAGCAACCGATTGTAAGCAGAGCTAGCAGTAGACCAATGGCAAATTGTATGGATGTTTCCAGCCTCAGACCCAGGTGCGATGATTGCAGAAATCGAGATAGCTTGCAGCTCCACGCCTATAGAAACGAGGACGCGTCCAGGACAAAAGAGCCGACTGCAGAAACTGAGCTCCAGTAGGTCTCGCTCTGTCTCGACGTCTACGCCGCTGAGCTTACTGTCAGCGCTCGAGAGTCGAACCCGCCATAATTTCGGATTGATCATGACACAATCAATCCGCGGACCGTGGCGACAATCACCGACATCGGCCCAGTCCTTCATCGTGACATCTCAGTGATCTCACGAACCCAACATGCGTACATCATGAAATTCATATAACAAGTCCCTTTACCTCCAGCTTAAGCATGTTGTTTACAGTTCCGCGGATATATATGGCATGATATGTCGAAATGCGCTTTTCATGAACCGTCTTGCTACCCTCAAAAGCCCTCAAAGCACTGGATAGGATAGGTGTTGTGCGCCCTTGCCGCCGTGCATCAGACTTCGCCATATCACCGTGAAGCGCCGCCGTCAAATTGCGTTCTTCACACGTGTGGGAAATTCTGGAAGTCCCTGCGCAGTCTAGGCGGAAATTAAATTAGCACACCCGTCCTTTCACACCAATATTTATAGTTGACTCTCTTCTCTTTTCCTCGACGTCGACTCCCTTGCCGACTTTTCTCCCACCGCTTCGACTCCTTCCAACTCGGTCACCGCGTCCACGAAAGATGAGTCTCCCTCCTCCCGAAGATGGTCCTGGGGTAAGTTGACTCGTTCGTGTACACATTCGCGAGGTGCTTGTCGTGCTTACACTGTGCTCTCAAGGGTGGTCCTGGCCCCGACGGCCCCGGCGGTCCTGATGGTCCTGGTGGTTATCCTCCTGCTCCGGATATGGAACCAGCTCCTCCTGCGCCCGAAGGTGCTCCTGAGTAAGTGGCCAATATCATTTACGCTTCCGCTTCTGATCGTGGCTTGAACTGTTGCGCTCTATTTCTACTTCTCTTCCTTGACTTCGCCCCATTCTGACCTGGACTCATCCACACGATGGCCAAATGACGCCACACACACCGTTCTCTTCCATTGCCTCTGACCGTGTTCTCCTTATATCGTCTATTTTATTCACAGAGGTCCGCCACCGCCACCTCCCGAGGAAAATAAGTTATGTGGATGCTGTATTATTTCGTGAACGCGGCGTCTTCTTCGGTAAACACGCTCGTTGTTGTTCCACTCTTACAAGCTGACACTCTGTCGCAAGTTTTCTGAAGGACGGTTGACAATGCTTCCTGTCCTCTACGATCGTTTTCATATGGCTGCTTTTATGATACATGTCGGATGGTTGACGTCTTCAATACGCAGCCCAATAATGAACACTTTTTAACTGGAGCCTTCCATCCTCATGTTCATCGATCATCATGTACACCTATTTTGCTGTTTCGTAAATCTGTCTCATGCTTGATCGTACTCACCTCGCGCGAAGCTCGTGTACCTTTAGATGGTGCCGCAACCGCAATAATATCCAACATGAGGTATTGAATCGTGATTATGACACGCGTGCAGTGTTCGTTCCTAATCTCCCGAAGCCAGACGGAAACAGAGAGACCCCCCGCCCACGCATCCCAGGTCTCTCTTGTAACCGGGCCGGCAGATTGGGTGGGAAGTAACGGATTGAACTTGTGCCTAAATTGCTTCCGAGGTTGGCTGTAGAAATGGTCAGTTGCGACGTAGAAACGTACGCTCACTTTGAGGATAAGTTGTCAGTGGAAGAAATGTCCGCAAGATGGTGTAGATAAATATTCTTGGGACAGATTTTTTAAATATGTGCAAATAAGGTGAGATTTTGTCTGAAAATCCTTAGAAACGACACCGCATCAAACATCTGTCCCAATCGATCTAATCTTCACATAGAAAAACCTCTATCTGTGCTCTTACATTATTTTCTCCTGATGCCGATTTCTCAAATTCCATCGTCTTTTTATTGAGGAGAATGGCTGTATGACTCACCTTTTGGGCAGTCCCGCGGACTCCCATCTGCTTTCAAACCCTTGTACGAGACACCGATCTTCCTGATAATTCGTAGGAACTACTCTATTCCTGTTATAATTAGCCAGAGCACAAAATTTCCACTGCTGGATGAGTCTCTTAAACCTGGCGACGAATATGTATCCCGCGGAACCTATCTGACTACTGACCGATCGGTGCGTATCACTTTTCGCCTGCCAGTTGCCGGCCCCCACTATGTACAACATCTGGGACCGCCGCGATCCAAATATGTATGTACATACTGTAGCTTAGTCGTTACGTACTGAAGCTGAAGACCGATAGCGTGGTTTCATGGCCAGACTGGCAGGAGTAGCAGTTCGGATCAGAGTCTGCAACTTGGCTTCGGCGTCCATGAACAAGGTGCGTCGTTGCGAGCCAGGTATCTTTCCAGTCAGATAACCTTTTTTTTTCCCACAATTACTTTTGAGTTGGTGTACCCGACGGTTATTTAGCGTTGCTGTCTAACGATTGTGAGGTCGGTCTTTGTATCAACGAAAAGAACATTGCCTAACTTGTATGGTCGCTTGTTTATGTAGTTAGGCGATAAGTACTAGTATTCGACGACCGCCGCCATGATGCCAAGCAAGAATCACATTTTCATTACATGTCACAATGCAGTAGTTGATGTTCATATAGGCGATATAATCATCGATAACCAAGGAACGCAGAGGTTTTCGGGCGGGCCATCCATCCCACTAGTCATTGGACCAGGCGGAATGCCAAACACCAGTAATCAGGCAGCACTGCCCCATTGCTCCATACCTCCATACCTTGAACGTCTACTACGCAGATAGAGATAACAGGTACCTAGTGTCGGCTAATGCGCTCAACTATCTCATCACTCCAACGCTCACCAGCGTGGCGATCAGTCCTGCAGCGCAGTTGATGCTACCGGACTGCTATTGCCTGGACGATCTTATGCAGTGTTCGAAGTGCACCATCTCGAATGCCGCAGTGCGATACGACTACTGGCTTCAGCAGGGGATGCTATTCGCCTGGCTTCGATCCCTTCCCGACGCGACAAGTCTCGAGGTTTCCTGTAGCCCCATCCCCATCTCAGATTCATATTGGGATCCCGTCAAAGCTTGGAAGAAATTTGTGGGTATCATGGTTGATACGGATGTCATGCCTCGTCTCCACACCTTGACGCTCACATCGGCTGACATGGTGTCCCCCCTTTTCGTAGCCGGGGCTGAGCTGGCCATTATGGTTGGAGCACGCTTGAAGACAGGGCGAAAGCTGAGCGCTATCCGGCTCGGAGCTAGCCGACCAGTCTTGGAAAACGCAGGCGTTCTCCGCGAATTACACAGCCCCTGATGGATGCAGGCCTGAACGTATTTGTCGATTGTGGTAGGTTGAGATTTTTCGGGCTATGCGCTCCTTTGAAGCAAGCGGTTTTCTTTTTTACTCACCTCCTATACCCCCACAGAAAGTGTGTTTCCTGATTTCAGGTTGACTTGATCCATGTTTTCGATAGAGCGACAGTTGGATTGGATGACACCCTTGGAGTATGACCTGGAGTTGCTACGCGAACTTCTTGTGTGAAACATATGTACAGCATAAAATATCACACTATCGTAGGAAGCACGGGCTCAAGCACCCTTCGGTAGGTGGCCAACCTAGCCGGGCATAGCATGAATATTGTTCTCAAGCTTGTATGCCCTCGACCCGTCGGTCGCCGTGTTCCTGTCAAGGATTCGTAATTATAAAGCATCAAATCAACCCTCCAAAGTACTGAATTGTCGGCTACAAGTTGTCCCAAGCTCATTCTCGAATAGCGTATGCAGATCTATATTCACGTAGAAATGAAAATTGGCCACATTTTGTTGTACTCAGTGACTGCCCATGCAACATTTCGGACTGCATGTCGCTCGGCATCGGACGATGACCGACGCGTCCCGCACTCCGAGACCGGCGGCGTTGATCTACCCTCGTGGCAGTAAATCCACGCAGTCTCAAGTGAAGAAAAAAAGCTCACTTCTCTCGGCTGCTCGACATACATATAAGCAAGTTGTTTGCCTGACGGATCGGATAATTAGACAGCAATTATTAAACCGCTAGACCAACATGCCTTGGTCACATTAAGTACTTAGCTGTATAGTTGCTCATCAGTTCATGAGTAACCAAATAAGGATGTTCGGGCTGAAAAAAAGAGGCAACGGCGATGATCAATCAGTCCTAGCGCAAGTAAAAAAAACAGAATGGAATATACGCACGAATACGGAACACCGCATGGCCGGGGTCGTCACGACATCCTCCCACCGAGGTCCGACGTCGAGCTCACAAGACATGTTACGTTCCCACTATAGCCGAATGCGGAGATCGCGTTAGAAAGGTTTGCGATATTGTCAGTGGGCATCGTTAGTAGACTAGAAGAATACAAGGCCAGACGCACCAGTTCAAATTGACAAAATGCGAAGTTGGTTCCGTTCACGTAATAAAATTCCCGCAAGTAGACGAAAATCTGGTTTTGCATGTCGTTGAGTTCTGTAACATTGTGGTGCATCTATTTCGAAGAGTCAAGCATCCGCGCTCCTAAAAAGTATGGACTGTTCTTACCCCATGAATCAGGATATTTTGTGCGCCGAAATCCCGGAGCGCTGTCAGTTTTGCGATCTGGAAAGCCAGATGATTTGATCACGACCAGAAAATTTTTGCGATACTTCATTGATCTGCGTATGTGTCTCGTGCCGCAGTGCGATGGTCCAGTTATCGCCAGCTTTCCACTTCTGATTAATGATTGCAAACCGACACGGAGTGCATGCGCACCTAATAAAGAGTATTGTCCATTTATCGCTGAAGAGATGCAATGTGACCTATGGCATTAGTTTACGAAAAGCAAATAAGAAAACGGGCATCGACTTGATTCCAAAGGCCACCGTGTAACGTGTGGTAGACGGGTCGAGCACGCCTAGGTAACGAACTTGCTCCATGAATAACTCCATCTCCTATAAATTGATTGTGAACACGAAATGAGAAGCCTGATGATTTGAACATGCTGAGACGAGATCCGTGCGTTGAACGCCTGTCGCATTATTTGGAGACGTCGTGATCCAGGCGTATTTGGCGATGACGGCACTACCCCATGCGTACTTTATATCTGTATGTCAAAGCCGAAGAGGAACGTGGAGAATAGACAGACATATGTTCAACAGTCTCGTACCCAGAGAATTTGCAAGATCTTCTACACATGTAAACCCACTGGCACTTCTGTGTTCGGTGACCAGGGACCCTGCGGGTGGGGAAGACGGCCACATGTGACATCATCGGCGATATGGGTAAGGTTCCATTAAATTTGCTTTGAGTGATGATCCAACGAATAGCTAAATCCAGATTGCATACATTGCTCACCCCCATTAGAGGTCTACGAGCTCCCGAACGCCACGACGGCTCTGTATACCGACATCAGCATTCGAACCGCATACCATCCAAACGCTCGCCGTCTCCTTATCCGACAGCATACCGTGTAGAATTGTCCCCGTGTTAATCTCGACAAATGTGTCCGAATCCAATGTGCTGCCAGACTAACCGCGAGTGTAATTCAAGGACCTTGTTAACAAGGATTGCAAACTCCTGCACGAACGTTGTCGCGCCCCTCAAACCGTACACGAGATCCTGCAGACAGAGCATCGTGAATTTCGGAGCTTCCTTCTTGCACAGTGAGGTATTTATGACTGTTTGGAGTACGTACACATCTCCATACTTACAGATCAGACGACCTACTGAACTCGTTGTGTAGGCAGGCCTCTGCGCGACAGTCCGGCGGACAGACCGGCTGAAGAAAAACGAGATGGTTCTTCTGCTGCCTGACTATTAAACCACGACGATGGCGCATGACATTACGGACCGAGTCCGTCCGAGCTTTATCCCAGAGTCTCATCAAGAGGACCAACCATATCTCTACGACCATGCAACAGCGCCCGTCTCGACCCTATCTTTCACTACACGCGGACGCCGCCGACGGCAAGTAAGACGGCCATGGGAAACAAATACGAATTCAAAGCTCCCTAGTCAAAAGACATAATTGCGCCCGTATGATGAATATTGACGATTCAGCGTGCGGCAGCCAGTATTGCGGACTCCTCCTGTATCTACAACGAAAAATAGTCAGTCGAGCATAAACAGATTATATGGACAGGATGCCATGGCAGAATGTGATCAGAAAAAAATAATGCAAGCGCACGTACCCAAGGCTCGTCATCCCGCCCGTACTTGGGTGGCGGGCACTGCCACACGCGCACACTCTCCAAAGCAGCTGCATCTCTCAGAGGAAAGACGACGCCAATTTCATAATTTGACACCTGGTGATACGATAACTCAGCGCAATCGTGGACAAAAATGAGAGAAAATATACATTGAGAACGGGCGTGAACGACGAGCCCGAAAGTGTTCCCCATGCCGCGGACGAGAAGTTGTGCGAGCCGACATACGCCCATCCTACAGGGCGTTGGGCCTCTTCTGGCTCCTCGTCGGTCTCTGTATCTGAGTGACCGCCATCATGTGACGAATGGGTGAACTTCGCTACCAAAATCTGTAAAATAATATCCGGCATTCACTCAAAGAACGCCACATGTCGCAGAGACACACCTTGGTATGCATGAGCACCGGCCCGCCTGCGCTCTTCGAATCATGAAACAGGCCACGTGGAAAGTTGGGCGCCTTCCACTTCTTGCGTGAACAGAAAATTGTACCACCTCCCTGGAGCAAGAGCTCAACATACGATGAACCAAGAGTTAGCAGCCCCACTTACCGCCTCTCCCAATGCGCTCTGATGGACCGTACGCTTCGTGGGAAACATGATTTTCAGTGCAGGCAGTGGCATCTGTTCGCGGGACTTCTTGGATTGTCTGAGCCAGTCTTCAACGCTTTCACCGCGCGCGGAGTGAGAAAACTCGTTCAGCCACTGTGACGTGTACTGTCCAAGACTTGAGCCCTGCAACGCAGACGTGAGCGAAAGAATCAGCAGGCACGTGCACAGGCATACCTGATACTCGAGCGACAGACCCCGCATCCCGGCCGCTCGCAAGCCCATGTCACGAACGGCTTTCATCAGTCGCGGATGTCCCGTTTGAATGACATTCGGCCAATCGGTATGTTTCCCTACTATGGAAGGCACCAGATGAGCCTTCACCGCGGAAAATTCCCAGAATTTGCTCAGGTCATCGATGCAGCGCAAGGGGAGGTGAGGGTGCTGTTTCCAAAGGTCAAAGGCATGCATGTAGAAAATATCACAACAAGGCATACCCCTTGTTGCACCATTGTGTCAAGGGCAGCCTGTACACCGAGCTTTCGAAGCACGCTCTGAAGGATAGCAGGGAAGCTCTGAGTGTCCTTCGCATTCATTGTTGAGGGGTTTTCTTGCCGCGGAATGTCTTGTAACCAGACAAACTATTTGAAGTCAGATGATGACGATTGCCACTACAAAACAATCTTACGTTCTCAATGTCACGCCAGTCAAAGTCGACAAGGTTCGCGGTCGAAATAACGACACGAAGACGTCCAGATTTGTGAAACAGCTATGTGGCGCATTAAGGGCTCGTGTTTAACTTTAGCTTTCATGCAGGCCAAACACGTACGAGCATGAACTATATAGATCGTTGGGCATGGAATGAGCATAATGAAGTAACAGACAAGCTTGCCTTCATGTGCATGCAGCCAAACGCGCGTAAGGTGACGGTGCAGCGTATCCAGTTTGGAAGAATGTTCTTTAAGTCAGCTTTTCCATCAAGCGAATGCGGTACCAGAATGACCGGAATGCTCGGATCAAAGAAAGGGTACAACCAACTGAGGTCCAGGTTGTACGTCGACAGGATTGCGAACGCGATCTCATCCTTCTGCGGCAATATATGAGATAGGTTCATAGATAACACCAAAATATCGTGTAGACGGACTATAAAAGAATGTCTCAAGCACAGTGCCACATGCCCTAGCTATGATAGCAAGACAGAATAACGATGATTTACAATGAGAGAACATACCTTTCCCAACACGTCAGTAAATCGGAACGTTGCCTTTCCATCTCTTCGCGGTGTGGAGAATCTCGTAGCTGTGGGACGCCATGAGCCATTGTAGAAGACATCACTTGTATCAACGGCGCTGCTCGAAGGCTTTGCAGAAGGTGAACGTGTGCGATTCTGGCGCTTGACACTACCGGTTTCTTCTGGATCGCTATTCAGACCAGCATCGCGCCGACGCTTGCGCTGCCTCTCTCGTCGTTCTTCTTCCATCTTTGCACGCTCAGCAAGAAACAACGACGGTCTGGCAGACGCTCGTGATTGCGAAGGTGCCGAGACCGAGTTCTGCGAATCAGCCTTCGACAGTGCGACAGCTTTCCTGACATCTTCTTGAAATTTCCTTTCCACGCTCACGTCTTCGTCACCATCTCCAGTCAAGTCTATCACATTATTTCTTTGAACCTGTTCTTGCATGCTCAACGCGATAGCGCTGTCAACGGCAAGGTGAGCTCACGAAGCTGGCCAAGACAAAGGCAACCAGCCAGCACACCGTTCAAAGTCCTCGTCGTAAGATTCATCCGCCATAGTTTAGAAACAAAGAAATAATATCGATGGATAGTCCAGATGAGAGGAGCTATGGAGTCTAATTAGTTACTATAGGTTCACCGACTGACGCAGTCGCGCGACCACGTGATGCCAACTGCGTTTTACGCGCGGCGCGCGAGTTGGGCGCGTGCTACCTAGTCCGGGTCAATAGCCATAATTTTGGTTCTGTTCATAACTTCAACGCGAATTGAAAAGTTTTTCCTCGACAATACCAAGTATTTATATCGGAACCTTTTTCACGAGTTACGGAACGAAGTCTCGAAGGGTGTCGTTGCCCTCTCAGGACAGATGACAGTCTGCACGCGACTCGCGTGCATGGGGCAACCGTGAGTACTAATATGCTATCGACGCTGACGGAAATTGGCATGACCAAAACTGGAAACAACAGTAAAAATAACGAGAGATTACTATGCTGTATGCAAGAAAAAAAAGACATCTAGAAGAATGGGAGTCCACCGCCGTACATTTCTCAATCCTGATCCACTGCCAACGCGTTAATTGCATGCGCATATATACGCGCGACGCGTTTTCCCAAAAATTGCAAAGGATTCGTTACCGGTTCCCTTCTCGAGTGGCGGTGATGAGACTCTTCCTTAATGATCCTGTTGTGTGTATTCGAATTGAAAATCATGATCTTCACCATCCCTTGTAGGTAGAGAACGGTGCGTACCCTCTTCCACGTGTACGTGGTCACCAACTTACCAACTCCCAGCCAGCTAAGCAGAGAGAATCCAAGTAACGACGACACACGACAAAGATATGATGAGTATTTACATGAAGTAGGGCAAAAATTACGATGATCATTCCGACAGGGCGATGTATCCGTCATCACCCTGTAGCATTCAGTCGGAGAGGAACATGCTCACATAGAATGATCCAGTCACATCAGATGATTCGTACAGCGGTCAGTTAGAATTTTTCATACGTTCCGCTAGTGTTGCCAAGACACTACTGTAGTGACTTTCTGTCTCTTGTAGGTAAGCGTCCGTATTGCTGTTCTGCATTGTGCCAGCTGGGACATCCAGCGTGAACGATGGTCCATACAATGGGAAGCCAGCGTGGTCCGGAATGACAGCATCGAGCGGCAAAGGCCGATTCATCTGACGACATGCTGTCAACAAAGGCGGCGGTGGCGCAGAGAAAAAATATCCTCAACGAATAAGATGAACTCACGGCTATGGACGATAAGTACGCATACGCACGTGCGGCGTTCGCATTGTGGTATCCGCCTACGAACAATGATTCAGAGGCATCTCATAAGGGGGAGGAACAAGACGATCATTGAGCACGTGAAGACGCACCTCCGCCGAGGAGTAACGTCCTCATACGCCATATATTGACGATACGGTCAATACACCACCCAAATGATCCTTCAGATGGCCGACGACAGTCCTGCACGTCGATATCCTGCAAGTCGACATCAGGTGTATCATTGTTCAAATTGGAAACGTCTATTGGCATGGTCAAGCCTTCGCCGATGTCGTCAGCGCCTTTAGCTGGATCATCTTGGCCGCCTCGTCCACCCAATGACATGTTAAATGTACGCCACGGATCTCCTGCAAGACCGTCCACTCCGCATTGAACGATAACAAAATCTGGACCAAATGTGTCTTTGATGCGCTCTACCAGAGCCCATATGCGCGCATACGTTGCGTCGCACGTGCCTGTGTTGAGTGGCATTGAGAGAGTGAAGGGATCCTGAGAGCCGCCTAACGTTGCAAGAGGCGTGACGGGGAAAAATCCTGGCGCGGTATGATGAATGCTTAGTGTCTGATCTTAGAGATTATACGCTTATTGATACAAGTATCACGAGAGGACTGACCAAGACTTGAGACACCGCACTAGAAGCAGGATTATAGAAGGCACGGGAAACCCCGTCTGAAAAATGCAAATCAAGGTCAATATACATGACTCGTGGCTTTCGCCGTGACGCTGTCGAAGTAGGCTGAGACGGAAACGGACGCTTCAAGGCCAAGATGGCGAGTACACAGTCTGCAACGTAACAAAATCCTGCTGCGCGCGACTTCTGTGCATGGTGTCTGCAGAAGGTGTTCAAAATAATCCATCCTGTTGATATATATTCAATCAAGACCTTCCGCCATCCCAGCATATAGCAACATCGCAGTGTCCCAATCGCAAAGCCCGGGCTGCCGTGAGTGACGCACCCGCGACGTACTTGATGTATGATGCGAGGCCACAAAATGGGGGGCAATCCTGTTGGTATGTAAGAGTAAGATAAGTCCTACAAACTGTTAAATCCACCCACGTCTTCCAGCCCAAATTCCGAGCTGAAGTCCAACCCAGATGTCGACGAAAGTACAAAATCAAGATATTCTCGGGAATGATAAACCGCAAGATCCTTGTAAGATGCTACTTGAGGATTGACGATGCGTATTATGCGAGATGGGCTTGAAGTCGATGTACACGAAGAAAGTAATCCCAGAACATGGGCTAAGGTGTGGATGGCAGCGGATCGCCCTTGGTTGGAGGGAAGCGAAGAGGATACCTAGTACATAGAGATCGATGTTGCTTATGAAGGTGCAATTCGTCGAAGATCTTACGCGCACGAGATCCTGATTTACAATATAAACAACGGTCGGCAGAGAGTTGCTGGGCCCGGACATGGGAAAATGATAATTCAGCTTGATTTCCTATCCTGCTCTACCGTACTCAATGCAAGACTTGGGGGGAAACGTGTAAAGCCTTCAGAAGTTCGGCGTGGAGGGGTTTTCTTCGCGCTAAGGCTTATGTAAAGAGTCACACAGTAAAGAAAACAGAAAAGATAAAATTCGAACAATTGCACAACATGCATTGTAAACTATTTTGGTAGGAAATATGTTTCTTTCTTATTTTCCCACAAAATAGGAATGAAATACATAGTTTAAATTTTGTTACGACATTTCCAAAAACACCTCGACATCACACCCCTCACAACTAATTAGCAAGTGATTCCTAGTCTGGATCACCTGCTAATTAGCACCGTTTGCATCAACCGCACGCACCTCGGTTAATTATCTACCTTATTCCGTTTTCGAATTAACGGACTTCACCTCGAAACGCTGTCCTATGCCATACTAGTTGTTGAACCTCAGGCTCGTAGCTGTATCTCACTGTAGACTGTTATTGCTTCTGGAATATATTCATTTATCGTGCCTGCAAACTCCCGCCCTGAATTGTCTATGCCATGGGAAGGAACGCGTCGCGCAAGTGTGTCGTGTCGGGCGGTGCCTCTGGCTACAAGGGCAAGCGGGTTACCCTCAACTTCAAAGGACAGCTAAACAACCGGACCATCTTCGAGAGCCGTTTACAGGATGGACTGAAGAGTGCGTTCTGTGAAGTCTGTAGAGAAAGAGAGAGTACTAACCCATTGCTATCCAATGTACTACAGATCTTTCGCGCCGGGACCGCAAGACACTCAAAGAATATGCCATCGACGGCCAAGGCAATGGAAACAACATCTCCGAAGGGGTCCCCAGCTCTTTTCCATGCGACAGCACAGGCAAGATGTGCCTTGATGATACATTGCAGCGCGCTGCCGATGACTGCGGCGATGAGAATGACTGGGTCGATATCACGGTCGACGATGGCACACAGGATTTTGCAGACCTCGTCCAAGATTCATTGGATGAAAGGTATGTCTGTATTATATCACACGTCGTGTAGATACTTCTGAACATCATACTCAGGTTTAGCTATCGCACGCGCCGGGACAAGAGGACATGGTACCAACGCACCACGCGCCTGGAGCAGAATTGGACGCCGCTCATGCCTGAGCTTGTCGAAGCCTACCTGGGGTGGAAATACCCTTCCAGACCTGCACCCTCGACAGCAACGACGTCTAACACAGCACCGGAGCCATCTGTGGCGACTGAGCCGCCCCCTGCCAGTGCCACGGAGTCGGATTCAGCGGCGGCACCAGTACTCCCACTCGAATCCGAGACTGGCGGTGCAGTGCATCGCGACACGCCACCAGCTTCCTCTCCATCCGTTGCATCGACCCCTCAGCCCGACGAAGCGCCTGCATCTGAGCAATACGACTTTCAAATCGATGTAATAGATGTATATACATTACAGACAACAATGCACGTGCCCCGCAAAGCAGATGTTCGTACAGTCCCTGCCATCGCACAGCTCGGATACCTCGCAGTGTCCCCAATCAACCCGTCGACCTGCTTCGCGTTCAATACGTTAGAGCTATATAGAATCGTACGCATGCGAAAGCCCTCCTTCAGTGTGGAGGCTTTCGCGAAGGTGATTTGTGACTTATATAATGTAATGTATAAGTTCCCATCCAATCGTGAGCGCGATAGACTAATAATGGGTCTTTGCCAGGTTGCATACTGGCGCTCCTATCGTATTATGCTCTCCGACGCATTCGACATCTATCTTCGCATTCTAAGGTATATTGACAAGCGGGTTCAAGGTGCGCTCGGTAGAGACCAACCGAACTACCGTGTGCAGAATGCTTGCACGGCCTGTTGCTATAAGGTGAGCACACAGTGCCTTGCAATTGAAAGCTCACATGCTTACAACTATATTAGCTCGAGGATGAGCCACCACTCGTGATCAATCGCATGCTCGTCATGGACGGGAATAACTCGTTGAAGCGCATCGCAGGCTTACGAGAGCGCACCAGGGGAGATTGTAGTGCCTTCGATAGCGACTACTTCATCAGCGAAGAATTTGTCAATTCATTTGCACACGAGGTCCAGTCGCACCGCCATGACTCTCACCCTTCAGCACCGGAGCAATCCACTGACCTTCGCACAACTGATGAAGATGAGGATGACAAGGAAGATGGAGCACAGCCATTGCTCAATGCATTGAATGAGACGGTCGCGCCGACGCCATGCGCTGATAATTGGAAGGCCGCGATGGCCTCTGAAGTCAAGCGGATGTGGGGGATTTATCGCGAGACAGGTGTCTTCGCGACAGCGTGCCGGCATGGCTTCATACTCTGGTTAGCGGATATGGTGCAATCTGGAGAACTGTACGTTCTTCCCTGTTCTTCCCCCCTCACTCCTGACACATTGACCAACTTCAACCTGTAGTGCCAAGTACCCGCTTGCCATGACGGCAAAAATCCTCGATGTTCTTGGCGACAGTAATATACTAGCGTACGACATCGGGTGCGCGTTTGAGGGCACGTTGTCTCGCAGCTCGCTGGCCCCAAAAGTCGAGGAAAAAAAGCTTCGATGCTGCGTGAATGCATTCCATGGTACCGCACATAACGCCGCATGCCAGACAAAGTATCATCCCGATGTTATCGAAGGGATGGGACTCGAGGATCTCGAGACTTGCGAGCGTGTCTTTAGTTCATCAAATCAGGTTGCACGGCCGACTCGATATGCCACGGCGTTTCACAGGCATCAATTCATTGATCTTCATTTCCGGCAGTGGGATGAAGACAAGTACATGAATCTCGGAAAGATGCTATACGACAACTATCGACAGGCACTCAGTATCATCGATACTGAGTCTGATGCAGTCTCAGAAGCGGCGAAAGCGCTCAATGTCAATCCCGATGACTTCGAACACTGGGAAAAAGAACAGGCAGCATATTTCTCTTCGTCGATCGAGGAGCCTGAGGAGATTGTGCTGGCCATGGCGTATGTCGAGCTTCTTCAGCAGCTCCGAGATGTCGAGTAAGTTCTTCGCATTTAGTATGGCATAAATTCGTTCTGACTTGATATCTCCACTAGTGCGTCATACAATCAGAGGTCGGCGACCTTCATTAATATTGTTCCTGTGGAGTTTGGCGGTGCAGATTCAGGGCGTCAGCAGTATAACAACGATGCGTCTCGAACACGTAGAGCTGAGACGCAGCGCAAAGTAGCAGGTGAACGCAGGGATCGCATTTTACGTGAGGTGGTCGAGATGGAGGTCCGCATGGGCATTCCTAAACGTTGGACTATCGACGACAAAGAGTATACCGACGCGCTCCAATACCTTGAGGAACGCAAATATCGACGATGCCTCGACAACTTGCTTCGATTAGTAGTTCAGCGATTATTTGAACTGCAGCGCATGAATCTTTCGCAACTCGGTAATTTTGTTTTGTATTTCGTTCACCTGCCCTTTACTAATAATAACATTTATTAGGGTACAAAATGCGCCAACACATCGCGAGGGCGCTTCAGTCCCGCTGTAAGGCTATTCGACGTGCTGTCACAGCTCTGAACACTGCCGCCAAGAACCTCACTCCACCACGAAAGCCACTCGACTGGAAGGAAGTTGCTAAATACTCTTTCATCGAAGAGTTTACTATGCTGCGCAACACGCGACAGGATATCAGTCACAATCCATGGGCAGAGCCCGCAATACGCATGCTCATGAAGAAGGCACGATGCGTCAAGAATGCGAAAACTGAAATTGTTCGTTGTAGCGTTGAGGTGCGCCGTGTCCACACAGCAATTGTTGACGAGACACGCCACTTCCGTTCTATTCTGACTCGTCTTCGAGATGAGAACAGCCAAATTCTTGGACCTGTCAAGGCTTTTTGTCTGCGACGCACGCAGATCAACCGGCATATTATGACCTACATCTACAACATCTACAACATCCCAGAATTTTCGGGACATCACATGCCAGGTATCCGGCTAGGCGCGATGCAAGTCGACCCTCCACAGGAGACAGACGACGTCAGGGCAGAGATGGCGGACCTCACGCTGAATCCTGTCGAGGATGCGCCTGACCGTGACGTGAGCCCAAGCACCGCTGATGACATTGAGATGGATGATGCCGCGCATATTGAAGTCGTACATCTTGCAGAATTCATGTCCCAACTCTCCTTAAAGTAGCTACAGTACTCAAGTATGCCATTGATTTGTTATATTTACCATCCTTGAAATCACGTATATGCAATACTAGTTCAAAGACATCATACACATTGCGCTCATGATAACGGCGATCATGAGTCTTTGGCAAGGCATATCGATCGATAAGCCACGACTTTGCCTCGCTGTTGTATTTTCCCCTCACATCTATCATTTCAATACTGAGCACTGAGACGTCCGTACTATATACCAAATGGCATCGTCAAGTTTTTTTGCGGTCATTGGAGGACCACATAGTGGTATCTACGACTCACCGTATGTAGCTCTTATCAGCATGGTCTCATATCTTACCACACCGCTGCGAATGTAGATTTCCTTCAAGCCCAGCTCAAGATCCTCAAATCGTTCCGATACCTATTATCATACAGCTACACTCACGCGAAGATGCTGAACGCATCCACACCTACTTGTCCAACCTACTCAGTCAGATCAACGGCGATAACAGTCGAATTGAGGATGTCCTCGATGTCCTACTCGATGCTGAACAGATCCACGGCATCGACAACGTTCTTCGAGACACCTGCAATAATGTTCCTACAAAGCTTCAGTCCTACTACACTGTCTATTGTGGTCAAGACCCGCCTGTTCAAGTTATTCATGGAATTTTTCGCGACTGGACGTAAGCTACTATATTTTACATGTTGCCTCGGCAGGTTCAGTTCTCACTATTTTGTTACAATTAGCTCACACATTAAAACGTGGTTCTACACGACAAAAGGTCCTCAGCCAGGTACACGGGTTCGCAAATTCCCCACCTTGCGACTGGCATTTGGGGCGATGGTAGCCCGCAGTGATGATCTCGCAAAAGCATATGGTCTTATCGATGCCGCCCACCAGACTGCTGTTCATACCGCCCCTCCGATCGGTTCACTTATCATTCCTGCACGTCCTTCTTCTTCACGCGTTGTCATGGTCGTCGATATATCGGATGACGATGAAGAACCCGCAGGACCCCCAGTTCCCCCACCGGATCAAGGTATGTCGGTCAGGCGTAAAACTGCAAATGTTCACACCCGCACTGCACAATGTGAGTACTTCTGATATCATCTACTGAAAATCTACTATTGACCAGGCACATAGCTGTGTCTACACGAGCACTGGCAGCTGAATCATCGCATCTCGTGCGACGCCGCTCTTCATCTCTTCCACCGCCACTTCCGCCTCCACCCTATAGTTTAGCTCCACAAGGCGAGCTAGTAGCCGCCGCCACCCAGCATCTTCAACAATCTGTGGATGCGGCTGATGACTTGCATCGTCCTGTCATCGCTCCTCGTCGAGTTTTTGCTGTTTGGCGTGATCTCAGCGGTCCTATTCGCCACATTTTTGTACCTTTCGAGCTCGCTCCGATATCTCCCAGCCTCGGGGAGAATGCGGATCGTTACTTGGTGGCTCATCATTACTCTGCAGACGCGATCGACTGCATTCGCCATGCATGGACAGCTCAACTGCCTGCCGGTGCAAGGCTGACTCGCAAGGACTTGTTTGTGCAAATTTTGACTGAACAAAGGATGCCGGAGCTTGAGGTCTGTTATCTCTGGTTTTTGTTATGTTCTACTCCGCCATCCATTTAACATTTTTTACATTTCTACATTTCTACATTTATGGAGGTCACCACTTGAAGTCACGTGTACATGTTGTCGTGTCATGTATTCCCTGCCATTCTCTGCCGTTCCCTCATTTCTTACTGTATAGTGCTGCTGTTGTGTGCTTGTATTGTTGACTATGTCCTACAATTTATCGCTCATCTCACGTTATCGTCTTCGCACCAGGGAGCGGCTGCTTGGCAAAACCAAGCAGCGGACTCCGGAATATCTGAAGAAACGGCGGCGTTATATCAAGAAGAATCCTATGGAGAAGGCGGCACTCAAGAAAGCCCGACAAGAATGCAATGAAGCCTATAACTCGGCTATGGACGAAGCGCGAGAGCAAGTCTTTCAAATTGCAACGGAGCTACGCGAGAAGCTGGGTCATGGGCACACTGTCCAGCACTACGTTCAAGAGCTCTGTCAATTGAGCCGGCGAGCTAAGGCTCACCAGAATGTCAATAAGTGGAACTCCTTTCTCTCGCAGGAGACACAGAGACTCAATAGAGAACGTGAGGCTTTTGAGCGGCTATTGCTGAATACAATCTGACAATTGATACATACAGGCAGCGAGCGTAAGACTGCAACTCAACGTTGCACTGAAATCAAAGGCATCTGGAATGCAATGTCGCAAGAAGAGAAAGATGCTGCTGTTGCTACTGCTGTTCCCGCCCTTGAAGAAAAGCGAGCTGTGCAGAAATACTCTAAGCAGAATGTTTCCATCAGTGCGTACCATGACGTGCGGTCAAACTTCGAGGCCATGGCAAGTGATGTATGTAGGCTATTCATTCATTCTAGCTGTCGGACAACACATGCTCACCTCATAGACAGCTTGATAAGCTGTCAGAGCGCACGGGGGCCCAGTCAGTCTTGATTATCGTACGGAGCGATCCTGCAGACATGAATTGCCCCATGGTTCATGGTACATCGGAGAAGACTCAGAATTTTTTCCTGTTGACTCTAAACAAGACTGTCGAGGACTTTGCTCGTAGATTTGAAGGGTATGTTTTGAGCGGCATCGACGGCATGGTCAAGACTGTCCATCAAGAATATATGGATAAGAAGAAGCAGCTCGTGAATATAATACACGCTAAGCTACGTAAGTACGTTGTTCTGTACAGACGCTCTTTTGACAACCACTCTGTTCCTGGATTTCAGAGGCCGCCGCAGGAAGGACTGTGTCTCGCATGGTCTACACGAACTTCGACGAGAAAATCACAAGGACCTACGGTGTTGTTATCGAAGGCTGGCCTCTTCCCAAGTTTTGTGGCCCTCACGCAATCGATGACAAGCACCAGCTCAATATTTTGTGCGAGGCATTCGAGACGAACACCACCCGCTTCCGCCGCCTTACGCCCTCTGAGAAAATTGAATGGGAGCAGGGCCGAATTGCCTCAGTCTCGCATGCTGGCGCTGTGGCAAGACCATGTAGCGAGATGGTCGGTGGCCTCAGCACCGAGAATTCTGGTGCGTTAGCCAGCATTTTTTTTAGAAAATCTACTAACAATATATACTTAGTTCCGAGCACTTCACGAAGCACGCCAGCACCATGCGTGACGCCACTCCCAATCCAGGCGCTTGGTCCCTCTGCAGGGCTCCCGACTTTCGACGTCGATCTCATCGATCCGGTTCTTCGAGGCATGCAAGCTGTAATGTCCACGCAAGTCCACAGCGGCAGCACCGCAGCGACCAGCAGTCACGCAATGATCGGTTCTGCAAGCACCAGCGTCAGAATGCCCATCGCTGGTATGTATGAGTTCGCACTCAACGTGACACCTAATCCAGCGGGCGCTGCTGCCGGTATGGGCACAACAGATGGGACTGCTGCATCCAATACATCAATGCACTTTTCTAACGTCGGCACCATGATGTCGATCCCGAAGAAGAAGCGCAAGGAGCGCTCCGACAAAGGCAAACCCCGCGGGCCTCAGAAAAAGAGGAAAACCGACAACGCCGTCGACATCGGTGATTCGGCAAATGGTGGGTTACCGCCTCCACCAGCGGGCGGGGCCATGTTGGCAGCTCCATAGACATCTTCGGCACTGTAAACTTCACGGCGCTGAGGCGCACAGGAAGTCTATGGCCGGGAAAACGCTAAATTTTAGCTTTTTGGGTACGTCTCCACCTACAGTCAGTAGCGCGGCGACCTTACTTACAACCATGCACGCGTCGGACCACGTGATCGCGCATAACGCGCCGTGTCGCGGCTGGGCCTCATTGCGTGAGGTATAAGGCGTAGTAGCGCACGCGTCACGACAACGTCCACAGCTGTCTACAGCTATGTGACTACGACGCCGCCCGTTGGCACTCAAAAGG